>JAQZBX010012439.1:0-29354 GCA_029593785.1 Cabassous unicinctus
GAATCCATACAGGTAAACCAGAAAATGAGAGAACAAAAAGTTTTAAAAATAAAAAATAGCGAAATAGAAAAACAAGAAAAAGAAAAGTGAGAAAATAATATTTTAAAAATAAGAAGAAAGAATTCTTGTAAATTAAAACTATGAGGGCAAAAAACAAACATAAACAAGTAGGAATACAAAGTTAAGGAAATCTCCCAGAAAATGAAAAAAAAATAACATGCACAAACAAAGACCAAAAAAAAAATTATATTTTCTTTTAAAGGAAAAAAATATGTGATAGAGTCAATCAAGGAAGCAAAGAAAACAGAAAACAGAAAAATTAGAAGAAGAGTGGAAATTCTTGAAAAATATAGAATTTCCCAGAACTGAAGTCTACTAGTCTTTAGCTAGAAAGGGTCAGGAAATCCATCCCATAAAAGAGAGACCCATACACTCTAAGTTTTCTAGTCATCAGAAATAGATGATTTTAAAGGTATCCAGAGGTAAATTTAACAAGAATTACAATTTATTCAGATTCCTCGATATGCACAATGGATGCTAGAAGTCCAACAATTTCTTAACATCAAATTCTATACACAGGTAAGCTGTTAAGCAAGTAAAGGGGAAGAATGAAAGACATATTCAGTCTTTTACTTCTGCCCAAGTTGGAGAAACAGGGATCAGATTGACCTTCCCACCTGCAACAACCAAAAACTGGCAATATATGTGAAATAACTATTTTCAGGGTACTATACATTAGGCAACAAGGACATGTTGTCTGAGAGATAAACTCAATAGTTCTAAATCTGTTAAGGAAATTGAATTTATAGTTAAAATTTTCCTTCACAAAGATCACTCCAGAACATGATGGCTCCATTGGTGAATTTTGTCAAATATTTAAAGTAAAATAATACCAATTCTAAGTAAAATTTCTAGAAAATTGAAGAAGAGGGAATATTTCCCAATTCATTCTAAGCAGCCAGCATTACCCTGGTCCCAAAACATAAATAAGATATTACAAGGAAAAAAAAGCTGTAGACCAATACCCCACAAGAAAATAGATGCAAAAATTCTAAACACATTTTTAGAACATTAAATCAACAATATTTTTAAAGGATAATTCATTATGAAAAGGTTTTAGCCCAAGAATGCAAGATAGATTTAATATTTGAAAATCAATCAATATAGTACTTCTGGTAGACAAAGATGGTGGCTTAGAATGCCCCAGGGTTCCATCAAACCACAAAATCTTCAAACAACCGTCAGAAACATCTTCCTCAGAGCTCCAGAAAACAGTTAGAGGTTTGCAGTAACAGTGAACACAGAATCAAGAAAATGCAGCTTAAAACCAATAAGAGAGTCTCGCGGCACCTTGTTGACCTTTCCCTACCCCTCCCATGCAGAGTGTAGAGGCAGCCTATGTTCTCATTGTGGGTACCTGGGCCTGTGCCAGAAAGCAAAGTAATCTCTGTGTGCCTACTGGGGTGCCAGTATGTCAATGCCAATCTACTGGGTGGCAGCCAAAGAACTGAACCATAACACTCATCTCTGCCTTACCTTCCCAGGATTTGCCCTGCATGTAGAAGCAATTGTGGACATCAAAGCCGTATAGGACACAACCAAATCAAAGCAGTTGGGAGCCTATTTCAAAGAGAGTAGAAATGGGGATTAGAATACTTGTAAAAGAGGTAATTCCTAAAGCCAGTAACACACAACCAAAACATGCTTAGAAAAGACAGAGAGGACCCTGTGCTTTCTCCTTGGGTTGATCTTCTTGGTAGGACAGCTAAACTCTAAAGGAGAGCACCAGGCAATACAAAGCTAATTTGCTAAGATTGTGAAAGGTGTTTTTTGCTTT
Source organism: Cabassous unicinctus (assembly GCA_029593785.1). NCBI lineage: Eukaryota > Metazoa > Chordata > Mammalia > Cingulata > Chlamyphoridae > Cabassous > Cabassous unicinctus. Next base: position 1,838 of record JAQZBX010012439.1, read on the forward strand.
GGGCAGTTTTTGTTAGCTACTGGCACTAAAGGAAACCTCTGTCTTATCACCACCTGGATACAAATATAGGAACAGACAGATCAGGGACTAATTTCCAGAATTAACACATTAAAATATTAAAATGTACAGTATGCAATAAAAGATTATAAGACAAACAAAGAACAGGAATCAATGGCCCCATCAAAAAAAAACAAGATAAAACTTCATACCATCAAGAAAGAAGACAAGACTTTGGACATACCAGAAAAAGACTTTAAAAAAATGATCTTCAATTTGCTCAAAGAGATAAAGGAAAACGTGGAGAAAGAAATAAAGGATATAAAGAAAGTGATAAATGAGCAAAATGAGAATCTCAATAATTCTAAAAAAGAACCAAACAGCAATACTGAAGAAGAAGACCATGATAACTGAAATAATAAATTCTGTAGAGGGTTTCGATAGCAGATTAGAGCTGGTAAAATAAAGAATCAGTGTACTCAAAGACCAATGAAATGTTTCAGTCTGAGTAGCAAAAAAAAAAAATAATGAAGACAAGAGAACAGAACCAAAGAGACCTGTGGGACACCATCAAATGTATCACTATATGCATTATGGGAGTCACAGAAGGAGAAGAAATACAAAAAGGGGGAGATGTAATATTGAAACAAACAATGGCAGAAAACGTCTCAAATATAATGAAAGATATGCATATAAACATTAAAGAACCCAAAACAAGATAAACCTCCAGGGAACCCCAAACAGGATAAATTCAAAGACCACCACATTGTAGTCATTAGACAGTAAATTGAAGTGGCATAAACAAATAAAGATCTCTGGTATTGGTAACTGTCTTAGTTTGCCAAAGGGCTGCCAATGCAAAGTACCAGAAATGAGTTGGCTTTTATAATGGGGATTTATTTTGGGTCAAAGCTTACAGTTCCAAGACTGTGAAATGTCCAAATCAAGGCATCAGCAGAGATGTTTTCTCACCAAAGTCAGCTGCCACATGGTAAAACAAGATGGCTGCTGATCTCTGCTAGGGTCTCTGCCTTCCTCTCCAGAATCTACTATCTCCCAGAGCTCAGCTGAAGGCAACCAAGCATAGGGCTTGTCTCTTACCAGGCCTCCTCTCTCAGTCTCTGCTGCTCTGCTTTCTTCCCAATTTCAGCTATGAGCTATCAAGAATATGGCTCATCTCTCCCTGAGCCTCAGCTCTTTGAGCCTATTAGGGTTTTTTTCCTTGAGTTCAGCTGTGGGCAAAACTGGAGATTTTTTCTCACATTGCAGGATCAAATATGGCAGAATTCCCTTTTCCTGTGTGTATGTGTTTCACTGACATAGTCCAATCAATAGCAATCTAATCAAGTGACCTAAAGTTAATCTAATATAATCAAAGGGTACCACACCCACAGGAATAGATTATCTTAAGAACATAATGTTTGTCTGGGATTCAAAATATTCAAACTGTCACAGTAACTATATGGGTAATTATAAACACCAGTATTATTATATTGTATATTTGGTATGTAACTCTACTTTTTACTTCTTACAGGTTCTAAAATTCAAATGCATAAAACATAATGACAAATCTATGGTTTTGGACACACGCTGTAAAAAGATGCAATTTGTAAAAAATACAACAGATAGGTGGGGAGGCAGAGGGGTATAGGAACATGATTTTTGTATGCTACTGAGGTTAAGTGGTATTAAAATAAATGTAAATGTTATAGACTTAGGGTGTTAAATTTAAGTCCACAAACAAAATATATGAAAAATATATATGGAAAGAAATGAGAAGGGACTTAAAATGCTCCACGACAAGTTTCAAATAAATTGAAATCAGGCATTAATGGGAGAATTGAGGGGGAAAAAAGGTATAAGAGGTTCAAAGACCAAATAGCAAAATGGCTGAAGAAAGTCCTACATTATTAATAGTTACTTTAAAAGTAAATAATTAAACTCTTATCAAAAGGCAGAAATAGGAAGAATGCATAGAAAAGCATGGCCCAATTCTATGCTGTTTATAGGAAACTCACCTTAAATTCAAAGACATGAGTAAATTGAATGGAAAAGAATGGGGGAAAATATTCCATGTAAATATTAATCAAAAGAGAGATGGGGTAACTCTTAATAACTATATTAAATGGACTTTAAGTCAAAAACTATTACAGGGGGCAAAGAAGAACACTATATATTGAGAATAGGGTCAATTCAACTAGAAAATATAACAATTATAAATATATATGCACCTAACAGCAAAGCCCCAAAATATATGAAGCAAATATTGACTGATTTGAAGGGAGAAATGGATCATAATATATTAATAGTGAGAGACTTCAATACACCACTTTCAAGAATGGATAGAACATCTACAGAGAAGATCAATAAGAAAATACAATAACTGAATGATACTATAAACCACCTAGACTGAAGAGACATATTTGGAACACTTCACCCAGCAGCAGCAGAATACACATTCTTCTCTATCTCCAGGATAGACCATATGTCAGGATACAAAACAAATCTCAATAAATTTAAGAATATTGAAATCATCTTCTCTGACCACATTGTATCTTCTACAACTACAATGTATCTTCTCCAACCACAATAGAATGAAGCTAGAAATCAAAAACAGAGGAAGAACTATAATTGTCACAAATATGTGGAAATTAAACAATACTCTCTTTAAAAAAACAACCAGGGAACGGATGTGGCTCAATCAGTTAAGCACCCATCTCCCACAAGGGAGGTCCTGAGTTTGGTTCCCAGTGCCTCCTAAAGAAGACAGACAAACAACAAGCAGACATCGAGCAAAAAGACAATGAGCAAAAACAATGAGCAGACAATGAGCACGAAATAATGAACAAAAACAATGAGCAAACAGATGAGGGAGCCATCTTGCCGGGCTGGGGAGAAAAAACATTTTGAGAAAACAACAACAGTAGGTCAAAAAGGAATCACAAAGAAATTTAGGAAATATCTTGAAAGATTGGTGCTAAGAATTCACTGTGAGTAAAATGCCAACATTTTAAATAAATGCTAGGACAGTACAGTGCAATGTAGAGCCAAATTAAGCCTGAAGCCAACAGAAAAATCACTAATACAGATCTCACCTTTATTTGAAATGTTGATATTTGTTCATCATGGATATTTGGCAATAATTTTGATCTTGCTAGCTGTTATATATTTTATAAAAATTCTAAAATTTTTATGAAAATTCAAATAAGAGACTTGGAAAAATTCATTGATGGGGGTTTAAAATACCATTATATTCCACAACCCCACAGTGACTAGTGTGGCTTAGAATTACACAGTTACATGGCCCTGAAGGAAGATCAAATGAAACATTTGAAACATTAAGGAGAACTATAGACTAATGATTAGATAATGGCTAAGTACATGAAAACAAATAAATTGGATAACTGTTAACCACAGAAAAAACAAAAAGTTGTTCAAGAAATGAAATAATCATAATACACTAGTTGTATCTTCAAAGAATGATATTTTCAGAGTCATAATAATATTGTGATGGTTAGTCTTATTTGTCAACTTGGCTAGGATAAACGCTAGTTATTTAATCAAACACTAAGCATTACTGTAGAGATATTTTGTAAAAGCAGTTAACATTTACAATGTTAACTTTAAGTTTACTTAAAGTCAACTTCAGTTAACTTAAACACTCTTGAAAATGTTGGTCAGCCTCATCCAAGCAGTTGAAGGTCTTAAGAGCAAATATCAAAGTTTCCCATAGAAGAAGGAAATCTTATCTATTACTCAAGACTGCAGCATAAAAATTCTGCCTGAGTTTCCAGCCTGCCTTCCTGCCCTACAGAGTTCAGACTCAAGACTACAACATCAACTGTTGCCTGAGTTTCCAGCCTGTCGGCCTACCTGATGGGTTTTGGACTTGCTCACCCCCACAATCACATAAGCCGATTCCTTAAAATAAATCTCCTAATAGATATACATATATCCCATTGGTTCTTTTTCTCTGGATAACCCTGATTAACACAAATGTAAATGCTGATAATTGTTTTATTATGAAATAACTCCATTGGAAGGGTAAGGGGAGGGAAGAATTGGAGAAGTGATGTAAGAGAGCTAAATGCTCAGCTACCATAACAAGAAGTGAATAGATATGACCTAGAAATTATAAATCAAGACAAAAATATATAAGCATATTATTTTTAAAGCAAATACTAGAAAAGAAAACCCTGCTATATGTTTTAAGGAATTTATCTCTGGGGAGTAAGACTTGACAGAGGAGTGGAGAGTTCAGCAAAGGCTGCTGCTGTTTCTATTTTCATTATAAGCGTCTTGGTACTCTTATTTTATCTTTAACCCTTTGCATATATTGTATTGATAAAAATTTGAGACAAAAAAAATTTTACCCCACTACCACCAACAGCAAAAAAAAAAAAGAAAAGGTAAAGTACACATCCTAGGCTTCTTCACAGCTTCAGGGGCAATTCTAGCTGTCATCTCCTCTCTTGATCCAAGATCCTAAATCAAGAGTCAGTTACAAATCATCAAGTGGACACACCACATAAAATGAAACTTATCCTGGCACATGTTCATCCTCAAATTTTACAGACTCCATTGTGTACCTATTTTAAATTGATTGGAAGTTTATGTAAGTAACTTGACTGTGAAACATAGCTTTGACAAAGTTCCCAAAAGCTTTGGTAGAAATCAAATCAGTCATTAATTTTTTCTTCTGTGTTAAATTATAACAAATTTTCTTCAATGGGTGAGTAAAATGTGAACCTGACAATCTCCCTTGTGAAAAATAAATTAAAAAAAAAAAAATGAAGTGTGAATGGGGGAGGGAGACAAATGAGAAATGTGGAAGGGAAAGAAAATGAGAAGGAAAAAAGAATGCCATTTCCTCCCCCCTTTTAAACTAAATTTCATAAAAATACAAAGGATGCAGGTGGTGAGAAGTGCTAAAAATCATAAAGCAGATTAAGTGAATGGAAAGTTGAGGTGTCAGTGTTCTATTTTATATAGGGTAATCAAGGGAAGGCCTTTCTGATAAGGTAGCATTTGAACAACTTACTCTGAACAATCTCTGCCCAGACTCACCTACTTATTTTGACCCTAAAACTACCAAATGACTAACTCCAGCCCTTAAAGTCATATAAGCAGTCTTCTCAAAGGCTCACCTTAGAGACATCCCTGAGAATCCATGATAGTGGAGCTCTCCCTTGTTCAGCAAGTTTAATAAACCAACTTTGTATGATTAGCAAGTTTCCCTGGTTATCTTTGTACAGGAGTTGGACAACTGAGACTTGTCAGCACTTCAATGGTGTGTAATGCAATGACACTGGATGAGATCATGTAAGGATTCATACAGATAAAGATGGTAAGAGCCCTGAGGAGGGAGGCCTGGGGCATTCCAGCTGTTAGAAGTCTGTCCCCAAGATGAAAAGGACCAGAAAAGGAAATAGAAAAGAAATAGGAAGGTCCAAGAAGAAACAAGAGTGTGTCCCAGAAGCCAAGGGGTATTTTAATCCCTATTCTTAAAAAGGGATCAGCTCTCAAAATTTAACAGGAATCTCTTTGAATCAAAGCAAAATGGCTGAGTAAAAAGTAGACTGATTTATATTCAGAAGTCAATAAGAGGCACAAAATAAGCAAAAGGTGAGTTTTGCCAAAGATGAGCCAAAAACCTTTGACCTATGGTCCTTGATGCACAGAAATGATTTGAGGGAGTTTATATAAATGTTCCTTGAATCAAAAAGATTTTGAGGCTGAGATTCTCAAGCTCTCTTCCTACTTTATTAACTCTTTTCTAAGCTTCTACACATTCCTCTTATTCTTCTTCATCCTTATTCATCTTTCTCTTTAATCAATCTTCCTTCTCATCAGTAATATCTATTTCCATTCATTTTATAAAGTTGTCATTGATAAAGTCAGATATAAAACAGGCAGGCACAAAGCAAAGGGGAAAATATAAAACCAAAAAGAAACTCTGAAAAGACTAAAACTTCAAACCAAAAGAACCTCTTCACGTATACAGAGGACTCATTATACACAGCACAACTCTTTAGACACATATGATTAATAAAGATGAAAATGATCTAATGTTAGAATTGGAAGGGTCTTTGGAGATCACCTAGTGCGAAGCCACCTACACCATTTTAGAAATGAAAAAAAGTGAATCTCAGATTAACAAATTTGCCTAAAGGCATTGTGCCAACTGGGGGTAGATCTGGAATAAGTTTGACTCTCAGTCTAATACTTTTTGCTATATACTGGAATAATATCAGAAGTATTAACTTCAAATAATATAGACACTATTGCCCCTATCTTTGCAAAAGACATTTACTTTCTTATATAAACCAAAACTGCATGTTGGATTATTTCAGTTGCTTAAAGTTTCACCATGAATCATGAATGTTTCCATTCTAAGGGCAGGGAGCATCTCTTGCTCATTTCAATATTTGCAGAATGTAGAAAGGATTTTTGGTGAATATATAAAGTTTTTGAAAATCCAAGCAAAATACTGAAAGAATGAAACTACCAGAATATTAACCACTTATTAGCAGGATGTTTGAATTCAGTGAGTTGTATACCTTAATCAATTTGTGAGTTACAGGCAGAATTAGTTTTTCCCAAACCTGGAAATAATTTTGTAGACACAACTCCAAATCAGGGTGAATATTGTGACAGTTTGAAATTGTTAATCCATTCTTGTGGGTGTGGACCTATTGTAGATGGGACCTTTTGATTAGGTTACTTCAATTAAGGGTCTTTTGATTAGATTACTTCAGTAAGGTGTATCCCAGGGTGGGTCTTAATCTTTTTACTGGAGTCCTTTATAAATGGGATGAATCCAGAGGAAGCAGGAAACTGAAGGCAAGTAAGCCCAGAGGAGGAGGAAGAGCTCAGCAGATGTCCCATGTGCCTTGCCATGTGACAGAGGAGTTCAGGATCAATAGCAGCTGGTTTTCTGGGAGAAAGTAATGCCTGATGATGCCTTGATTTGGACATTCTCCCTGCCTCAGAACTGTAAGTTTGCAAGCAAATAAATTCCCATTGTAAAAGCCAACCCATTTCTGGCATATTGCATTTCGACAGCCTAGTAGACTGAAACAAATGTCATCTTGAACAATGCTAGAATGTATTTATTTGAAATTGTCTTCTGTACTGGAAAAATATTTCTTCTTACCATATATTACCTTGGTAATATACCTTTAATATTTTCCCATCTCTGAGTAACATTTTTTGGCTTGTCTTTGTGTCTATGAATTTTTCCTGGTTTTTCAAACTTTTGGAATCTTCATAAAACATTCAAACAGGAACAGTTCTTAGAAGGAATGTAATCCAATCCCCTTATTTAACTTTTTACCAAATCCAGTTGCCTTTCTATTTGATCTTAATGAAGTCATAAAAAGGGAAATTCCAGGCTTAATCTTAAATAGGTGTTATTTAATAAGCCTATCAGTAATTCTTTATACCCTAAACTGTTCTTAAAAGGATGTAAGGCAACTTAAAAAAATACCATGAAATTACATAAATATTGTTTAAATAAGTAGTAAAAAAATGAAACAAAGGGAAACAGATTTAACAAAAAAAAAAAAAAAAAAAAAAAAAAAAAAAAAAACACAACTTAAGATGGATCCAGGAATACCGTTAGTACACAAAGTAAATGTGGTAAAATTAATGATATGGTTGCACATGTGGCTCTGACCCTTCCGTATCAGCCAAAGATGTAGCTATAAGTAATTAAGTGGTTTACAGTACCCACACAAAGAAAAACCACCTAGCTGCTCTGTAAAAGTATGTTATTCCTGATACCACCACCAGAGAGAAATTTCTTTTGTGCATTATCCTGAAAAGATCCACTGTAATACATAAGCAATATTCTTAACATTTTTATAATAAATAAATCCAAAAGTTTCATAGTATTTCTCACCATGACATCCTTTATATCCAAATTAAATACTAGATAGGCACATGTAGAAGACAGAGATAAAGACAAAGAAGACCTTTGAATTCCTTCCTTTCTCAAGCCTCACATATACGAACAGTAGAAAAATTTTATGAATTTCACTTTCATAATTTTTCTAACTGGTCACTTTCCTAGCTTTACCTTTATTATTTTTCACCTGATTTATTTTGATAGCTTCCTAATTGTTCTCTCCACGTCTAATTTCTCACCTTCCCAATCCATCTAAATTACAGGTCCCAGGTAATTCCTCCTGAAGCATTGTTCTGGTTATGTCACTCCTTTCTTCAAAAGCCATTTCTAAAGGGGAAAAAAGTTAAACTTCCTAGCTTTTATTCACACGAGACCCATGATTTGGCTAGCCCTCTCTCAGTGGTTGTAATCTCAACAATCACCGACAGACGTGAGGCAGGACACATAAATGAGTGAAGTGGACCAAGTGTAGGAAAACACAGTGGAGAACATAGGTCCCATCTAAAGAGGACTGAAAATTCTCCACTCCAGTTGATCATTGATTTGAGCCTGGCAATATCAAGGCTGGTGACTCAAGAGAAAACAGAAATCTGTACTTTTCTACAAAATCTCCTGATTATAAATGTAAGAAACTAATTCAAAAAGACAAAAGTCAATGAAACCCATCTCCAAATGGGGTCTGGCCAAATGGGGCATGTGTACTATTTCTGACTCTGCTCATTCACACTTGCAGGGGAAGTACATCTTCTGCTGTCCCACCCTTCCATGCCTCCCCTAGACTGTTCCGTCTGAATACCATGACTGTAGATAAATTTCAAGGCCCAGGTCACATAATGATTTTCTGAACCTGTCAAAAGTAGCCATTGGTCCTCTGAAGTCACATAAATTTGAACTCTACTCTTTTTTTGGCAGGACACACTCTCTACCACGTTTCATAATTACTCTTATACATGATTTTTCTCTCCAACTAAAGAGCCAGGAGAACTCAGGTCACGTTGCATTCAACTTTGAACATCCCGCAGAAACCTCCACAAGGTCTTTGACCTAATCCATACTCAAGTATTTAAGAATTAATTATCTTAAGGTTTTTTTAGTGAAAGAATTAAAACATTGCACTACACCCATGACAGCCTACCCTTTTGTTTTCAATACTTGGAAGTCACGCTTTATACAGATGGCTTTCTTTTCTCCTTCACACCTTGTATACATATTTCAGATAGGGAACTTCCTAGCATAACATCAATTTTCTTAGCTCTGAATTCTTTATTTTCCCATGAAATGAAGGTTTGCACTCCCTCAAGCACAGCCTTAAAATATCTTAACTCTGCATTCAATGTTTAGATTATTTTGTAAACCAATTTTTAGGCCTGTGATATATTTGTGCCATTTGTCTGCAGAGATAATATTTTCAAATTGGTGTAAGTTAACCTGAATATTTTCACAAACTGAGCAGTAACATCATTTCAAATTTTCCCAGTAACTATTTTATAGTCCTGGATATTTTCTGAAATTAGGTTAGTTTATATTGAAATATACTTTACAAAAGATTCATATGTTTTAATTCAGAGATTAAGAAAACTGATTTTCTGAAAGGCTTCCCTGTCACCTGGATATGAAACTGTATGTACCCCAGAAAAGTACGTTCTTTAAGTTAATCCACTCCTGTGGGTGTGGACCCATTGTAAGTAGCATCTTTTGGTGAGTAGGATCTTAACTTAAGAAATGACCCACCTCATTCATGATGGGTCTTAATCCTCTTACTGGAGTGCTTTATAAGGGAATGAAGTTCAGACAGAAAAAGATAAAGTCACAGAAGCAAGAAGCCAAAAGCAATAAAAGGAAAGGCGAGACCAGCAGATGCCAGTGTGTGTCTTGCGATGTGACAGAGGAATCCAGGATCACCTGCAGCCAGTCTTTGGGAAGAAAGCATCGTTTTGATGATGTCTTGTTTTGGATATTTTCACTGTCTCAAAACTGTAACCTTGTAAGCTAATAAATTCCCATTGTTAAAAAGCCTACCCATTTTATGGTATCACTTTTGGCAGCAAACAAATTAAAATACACCATGATGGTGCCAATTGTTACATGTATTTATCAACTATCCCATACACACACTCTTGGGGGATTCAAAGTTTACTATTAATCTGCAAGGGAATTCACGCTTTGGAAACAAAGGCCAAAAATTTTTAAAAGAAAAAACTGTAGTTTCCAGAATGATCCAATACTAGATTCTGCTATTCCTCAAGCTGAAGAGTAGGAAGGGCAGAGTTCCCTGAATATAACATAAAAATGTAGGGGATTTGAGCAACCATGAAATATCAAAGGAATTAAGGAGCCTTTGGTTGGTATTTGAATTTGGGTAACTGACGTTCAAACTGGCATTTCACAATTTAAGCTGCATATTTAAAGAAAAGGAAAAAAAAAAAAAGTCAAGTGCTGAAAATTGAAATTTTCTCATGAAGAGTCATTCTATTTGAAAAATTAGAGACTTGTCAAAGAACAGCCATAACATTTACAAAAATGTATGGACAGAGCAAATTAAATGACAAAACCGGTGAGAAGTTTTTTTTGGTCCTTCCTGCTAAGTGGAATAGACATACAAATGTGCTGTCATGTAGTTTTCAAGCTTAAGATGTGCTTAAAGAACTATGATCTAACTCCAAATATGAGTGTGAAGGGGTTAATAGGAATTCTGATATAACAGGCTTGTAAAGCCTTTGGAAATAGATAACAGCAATAGCTTATAATCTGTTGATGATTGTACATTTCTATCTGTAGTTAAATTCTCAGTAGAACTTTAAATACCTGGCAATCTACCTCTGTCACAGATATTCAGACTGCCAGGTCATAAGGAAATGGGAAGAGATTAAAAGTGAAAATTAATTTTTAAAATAATATTAATATATATATGTGTGTATGTATGCATGTATGCATATATGTATTTTGTATGCATACACGTATGTTTAAATTAGATAAACACAAATCTCACTCCATTTAAAATTTGACACTTAACCAAGAATACAAGTAGAATTTTAATTATCTTCATCTACAATCTCTTTCTAATAAATTTCTTGGGAAACATCTGTACTATTTAGAAGCTAAAATGATATTGGTGTCAGAAAGTAAAATAATCAGGTAACAAATAAAAACAACTTTGTGAAGAGTTTCTCCTATGAAGCAATAAAAAGCTTATGCAATGGGAAGCTAAAACCTTGGAAGGAAATGTCAAGTTGAGAAATGTTTTGACATAAAGATAATGTACAAATAAAAGGAAAGAATACTTGGGGAGAGGAAACAATTGAAAGAAAAACAATTTATGTGTAATATAGAAGCTTCTGTACACATTTAAGGCATAAAGGGGCTGGTAAAGGTTTCAGAAAATGATGAAATATTTTGTTGATTTCATAAAGGAAAAAAACAAAACCTCACTGAAAAGTCACCATTCAGAATGTCCGATTCACCTCAGCTCCTAACTTTTACGTTACATGGACCTCTTTATAAAAATTTGAATCTGAAATTAATTTCCTTTGAGAAGAGCACAATATGGTAGGCAGAACAATGATTCCCCAAAGATACCCCATTCTACTTCCTGAAATTTGTGAGTATGTTACATTACATGGAAAAGGAAACTTTGCTGGTGTGATAAAGTTAAGGACCTTGAACTGGGGAGGATAATCTGGATTATCTGAGTGGACTCATCCTAATAATGAAAGTCCTTAAAAATGGAGAACTGTTACCAGCTGGAGACCAAGTGAGATGTGGCTATAAAAGACGGGCCAGAGAGAGGCAATGTTTCTGGCTTTGAAGATAGAGGAAAGAGGCAAGGAGCCAAGGAATATGGGGCAGTTATAGAAGCTAGAAAAGGATTCTCCAGAAAGGAACAGTCCAGCTGATACCTTAGCCTCAGCCCAGCAAGCACTGTGTCAGGCATCTAATCTACAGAACTGTAAGATAATAAATTTGTGCTACTTTAAACCCCCAAATTTGTTATGGCAGCAATAAAAACTAATGCACACAGAAAGTCCAAGAACTTGGATTTTAAAGCAAGTATTCTCAAAATTTATGCTAAAAGCTGGTAAAAGGAATTTAAAAATATCTGTGTTGGTTATGCAAGAGTGTTGTCATCAAGGTGGCAGCATAAGACATCCTTGAGAACATTTCTCCTTGGAGACAGCTAAGTAAAAGGGCAGATTCAACTTTCTTGGAAGGATGATAGACTGGAAAAATGCTCCACAAATGCTAACTGAAATTTAAAAAAAAATAATAATAAGAGCTAGGAGAGCAGTGTGGACTTGCTAGTCTGGACCCCACACACACACTTGGCCCAAAACAGTTTAAGAGACACATAGTGGCAGTGCTCTGGCCCAGACACTGCCTGCTATGGTCACTGACCACAGAGCCACTCACAGCTGTGACTTAGACTCCAACACACATTCAGGTACAAGGACTGAAGTCCACATAGACCCAGCATGGAATCCAAGCAGTTGGCAGACATGCACATATAAAGCAGCCCCCCTTAGAAATCAGAGCAACCATGGCAGAACTATAGGCAAGTTGTGCACACGCCCAATGGGGTCCCTCATAGTTGGTGCTCCTAAATGAAAAATTCACATGTTTTTTAACTCTGTCTCCAAGGGTGGAGATTCCATAATGTGGAAGTTACTGGAAGCAAAAGAGCTGCATAAAAAGGGGAAACTGAACACTGTAAGGTGGGGAAGACCTAGGGCTGAAAGCTGGAGTGGAAAGTTGGCCTAGAATGTGGGGAAGAGTTGGGCAAAACATAGATATTGGGGTAAAAAATTGTATAAAACCAAAGGTAACAGCCCAGGAATCCCTAAGGAAGAACAAAGAAGGGAAATCCTTCCCAGGAGGGAAAAAATGTTCCACTTAATAGGTAATCTTCAAAGTTATTGCATATGACTGGGGCAAGAAGCAGGTGCAGAAAGACCTGAGAAAATAAAAGCACAAGCTGCTCTAATCATTCAGCATAACTGGACCAAGCATTGAAGAAGAGTCTTAACACATAACCAACCTACACAAAAATCCCAGCAAGAGGGAGAAACAGATTTTCAGAATTAGTACTTCGAAACAAGCAAATGCCCAGACATCAACAAGTCATACAAAGAAATAGGAAGAGATGACTCAGTCAAGTGAACAAATTAAAACTTCAGAGGATACATAAGGAGTAGAACAACTAATCAAAGATGCTCAGTCACATCTACTAAATCAATTCAAGAAGCTAAAGGAAAATAGAAATAGAAATGAATTAAATATGAATATAGAACTAAAAGATATAAAGAAAATAATGCATGACCAAAATAAGAACTAGAATGTTTAAAAAGGAACATAACAGAACTGATGGGATGAAAAACACAATAATGGAGGTTAAAAATACTCTAAAAATGTTCTATAGCAGATTTGAACAGGCAGAAGGATCAGTGATCTAGAAGACAGGACAATCAAAATCATAAAATTGGAAAAGCAGATAAAGAAAAAAAATTTGTAAGTGAGAAGACTATGGGGCAACATGAAGCAGACCAACATATACATTATGTGAGTCCCAGAAGGATAGAAGAAGGAAAAGGGGGACAGAAAGAATATTTGAGGAAATAATGTCTGAAAATTTCCCAAATCTTATGTAAGACATAAATATACATTTCCAGAAGATACAATGAACCCCAAACAGGATAAACACTCACAGACCTACTCCAAGACACATACTAATCAAAATGTCAAAGAGAGAGAGAGAATTCTGAAAGCAACAAGAGAAACTATTTATCACACAAAACTGATCCTCAATAAGACCAAATGCTAATTTCTCATCAGAAAACAAAGAAGCAAGAAGACAGTTTTATGATATATTTAAGATACTAGAAGAGAAAAACTGCAAGCCAAAAATTATTTTTCTGTCAAAGCTGTCCCCCCAAAATGAGGGAGAGTTAAAGACATTCATGGATAAGCAAAAGCTGAGAGAATTCATCACATAGAGACCTTCCCTACAGGAAATTATAAAGGGAGTTCATCAGTTTGAAAAGAACAAACAGAAGATAGTAGACTGGAGCAGTATGAAGAAGTGAAGATCTCCATTTACATGAGTAAACTCAAAAAAACAATAGTATGGTGTCCTCGGTATGTAACTCTACTCTTTATTTCCTACAAGATTTATAATTTAAATGAATGAGAAATAGCCATATTTCCACGTTATGGACATGCAAATAAAAGAAGGAAATGTGGGACAAAAACAACATAAAGGAGGGAAATGGAGGGGTATAGGAGCAAGATGGTGTATGCTATTGAAGTTAAGTTTCTATCTTTTCAAACTAGTAGGTTATACAGTTAGGTTATTTATGACGAATGCCAGGATAACCACACAAAAAAGTTTTAATTATATACAGAAATGGAAATGAAAAAGGATCAATCAGTTATTACAAAGATCAACTATTCACTAAAGAAAGATGCAATAAAGGAAAGGAGGGACCAAAAAGATACAAGACATATAAGAAACAAAGAACAAAATCATTGAAGTAAGTCTGCCTTTGCAGTGATTATGCAGAATGTAAATGGATTAAACTCTCCAGTCAAAAGATGCAGATTGGTACAATGGATTAAGAAACATGATCCAACCAAATGTTGTTTACAAAAAGCTCAGCCTTAGACATAAAGACACAAATGGTTGAATGTGAAAAGATGAGGAAAAAATATTCCATGAAAACAGTAACCAAAAGTGAGCTGGGGTAGCTACACTAATCTTAGACAAAATAGACTTTAAGTCAAAAACTGCTACAAGAGACAAATAAGGACCCTATATATTAATAAAAGGGTAAATCCACCAAGAAGACATAACAATTATAAACATTTATGCATCTAACCACACTGGCCCAAAATACATGAGACAAACATTGACAATACTAAAGAGAGAAGTAGATGCATCTACAATAATAGCTGAAGAATTCAATACCTCTTTCATGAATGGATAGAAAATCTAAATGGTAGGTCAATAAGGAAATGAAGAATTTGAATAATAATATAAATGAACTACACCTAACAGATTATTAAAACCAGCACCTAAAAACAGCAGAATATACAATCTTCTCCAGTGCACATAGATCATTCTCCAAGATAGACCACATGTTAGATCACAAAACAAGTCTTAATAAATTTATAATGATTGAAAATATATAAAGCATCTTATCTGACCACAAAGGAATAAAGCTAGAAATCATTAACAGAGGGAAAACAGGAAAATCCACGAATATATGGACATTAGAAAACACTTTTTAAATAATCAATGAGCCAAAAAGAAATCACAAGGGAAATCAGGAAATATCTTGAGACAAATGAAAATGAAAACACAACCTCCCAAAATTTATCGAATGCAGCAAAGGCAGTGCTAAGAGGGTCCGACAGCTTTACTGGTGAATTCTACCAAACTTTCAAAGAAGAATTCACACCAATACCACTCAAAACTGTTTTTAAAAATGAAGAGGAGGATACACTTCCCAACTCCTTCTATGAACCCAGTATACCCTAATACAGGGGTTCTTAACTTTTTTTATTCCACTGACCCCTTTGCCTGTCAGGTGAAATGAACACTACTGTAATTTATTTATTGCATTCATTCATAAGTGAAGGAAATGCTGGATTTCAGTTAGAGATCAGAAAAGATAAAGATAATAAGTTGATTTTTTTTTTCAATTCAAGCTCACAGACCCCCTGAAATCTTTCCATGGACCTCTTGGTTAAGAACCCCTGCCCTAGTACCAAAGCCAGATGAAGATATCACAAGAAAAAAAAAATTACAGAACAATATCTATCATGAAAATGATGGAAAAATCCTCAACACAATACTAGCAAACCAACTCAACTAGCACATTAAAAAAATTATATACCTTAAACAAATGCAATTTATCCCAGGAATGCAAAGATAGTTTGACATTAGAAGATAAGTTATTGAAGGAAATAAGCCACATGTTCATCTCAATTGATGCAGAAGAGTAATTTGACAAAATATTAACAAATTCCTAAGAGAAACACTCAGGAAACTAGGAAAGAAGGAAACATACTTAAATGATAAAAGGCATAGATGAAAGACCCACAGCTCACCTCATACTCAATGTTGAAAGACTGAGAGCTTTCTCCTTAAGATCAGGAATAAGACAAGGATGCCCACTGTCACCACTGTTATTAACATTGTACTGGAAGTTCTAGCCAGAACCATTGGGCAAGAAAAGAAATAAAATGCATCCAAATAGAAAAGGAGTACAATTCTTCTTATTTGCTGGTGACTGATCCTACAGATACAGAATCCTGAAAACTCTACAACAAAGCTTCTAGGGCTAATAAACAAATTCAGCAAAGTGGCAAGGTACAAGGTCAAAATGCAAAAATCAGTCAGTATTTCTAAATACTACTAATGAGAATCCAAAGAAGGAATTAAGAAAAAAATCTCTTTACAATAGCAGCTAAAAGAATCAAATATCTAGGAATAAATTCAGCCAAGGATGTAAAGGACTTATGCATGGAAAACTATAAAACATTGGTGAAAGAAATTAAAGAAGGCCTAAATAAATTGAAAGACATTTTGTGTTTATGGATTGAACGACTAAATATTGTTAAGATGCCAATTCTAACCAAAGCAATATACAGAGTCAATGCAATCCCAATCAAAATTTCAAAAGACTTCTGAAATGGAAAAGCCAATCATCAAATTTATATGGAAGGGTAAAGGTCCCCAAATAGCCAAAATAGTCTTGAAAAAGAACAAAGTTGGAAGACTCACAATTCCTGATTTTAAAACTTATTACAAAGTTACAGTAATCGAAACAGCATGGTTCAATAGGACAGAGATATAGACCCATGGAATTTGAATTGAGAGTTTCAAACTAAACCATTATATCTATGGCCAATTGATTTTTGGCAAGAGTGTCAAATCAATTCAAGGGGGAAAGAATAGTATCTTCAACAAATGGTGCTGGGAGGAGTGGAGAGCCATAATGCAAAAGAATGAACGTGGACCCCTACCTCACAGCAAATACAAAAATTAACTCAAAATTGATCAAAGACCTAAATATAAAAACTAAAACAATAAAACACCTAGAAGAAAACATAGGGAAGCATCTTCAGCGTCTTGTGTTGAACAGTGCCTTCTTAGACTTTATACCAAAAGCACTAGCAATGGAAAAATAAATAAATAAATGGCATGTAATAAAAATTAAAAACTTTTATATCAAAGGAAATTATGAATAAAGTAAAAAAGACAACCTACAGAGTGGGAGAAAATTGTTGGAAACCATATATCTGATATTGTTTTAATACTCAAAATATATAAAGAACTCCTAAAACTCAACAACAAAAAGACAAATAATCCAATTTAAAAATGGGAAAAGAATTGAATAGACATTTACCCAAAGAAGGTATACAAATGACCAATATATACATGAAAAGATTCTTCAACGTCGTTAGCCATCAGGTAAATGCAAATCAAAACCACAATTAGATACCAAGTCACACCTACTAGAATAGCTACTATTTATAAATGGAAAATAACAAGTGTTGGGGAAGATGTGGATAAACAGGAACCCTCATATGTTGTTGGTAGGACTTTAAAGTGATGCGGCCACTATGTAAAACAGTTTGGCAGTTCCTCAGAAAGCTAAATATAGAACTACCATATGACCCGGCCATCCCACTTCCAGGTACCTACCCAGAAGAACTGAAAGCAGTAACTCGCACAGATATTTGCACACCAACGTTCCTAGTGACATTATTCACAATTGAAATGGTGGAAGTAACCCAAGTGTCCACCAACAGATGAATGGATAAACAAAATGTAATACATACATACAGTGGAACAGTATTTGGCCGCAAAAAAGAATGAATTTCTTATGAATGTTACAACATGAATCAAAATCATGTTGAGTGAAATTAACCAGACACAAAAGGACAGATACTGTATGATCTCACTTATGTGAAACAAGCACAATATGCCAATGCATACAGTCAGAATCTGGAATACAGGTTGTACCCTGGCTGGTGGGGCAGGGAAGGGAATGGGGAGTTAATGTTTAATTGGCATATGGAGTTTCTGTTTGGGGTGATGGAAAAGTTTTGGCAATGGTTGATACCGATGGAGGCACAACTTTGTGAATGTAATTAACACCACTGAATTGTATATTTGAAAAGAAATTGAGAGGGAAATTTTAGGTTATATATACATTAACACACAAACAAGGAGGAAAAAAACCAAAGAACTGTACAACACAAAGAGTGAACCCTAGCATAAACAGTGAGCTAAAGTTAATAGCATAATTATTTTATTGTTTCATCATTGTAACAAAAGCACATCACTAATGCAAAATGCTAATAATAGGGAAGACTGTGTGTGTGTAAGAGGGAGATATATGGGAACTCTATACTTTCTTTGTGATTTTTCTGTAAACCTACAACTGCTTTAATAAAACAAAAATTTATAAAAAAATATCTGTCTCAATATTCTAGCAGTGGCCTATAATATCACCTATAAAATATAGAATAAAAAATACCCTTGTGGAAATATCTAAAGAAGCTTAAACATCTTTTAAAAAGCAGTCCAGATGCCACTCTCCTCTTATAAGAGGGCCTTGTGAAAATGTTTTGCCGTGAAAAACCTGCTTGCATATCATTTGATGGCTAAGATTTTAAATTTGACCATGTCAGCCCACTGCATAAAAGCCTCCATGGCATCCCATTTTATTTGGAATTGGATACATACCCCATAAATGGCCATTCAGGTCCTATACAACCTGAGCCTTATAATCTCATTTTCTATTGCCCTCCCACTTCTCACCAAGCCCCAGCTACACTGGCCTTTTTCCTGATCGTTAAACATGCAAATCTTATTCCACCCCACCCTAGACACTTTGCACTACTGTTCCCTATGTCTGAAATATGTGGGAAAGAATCACATGGGGTTTGGGAACACAGACTCAGCATGCAGAGAAACAAGTGTATCAGTAAACACTAAGACTCAGAAGTAAGCCTGCCTAATCATCAGAACCACCTGGGGACTCCAACGTAACCTTCGGAATTAATCCTGCGTCGGTCCCAGAATCTTTAAATTTTTTTTTTTCATTTTTTAACTCTTTATTTTGACATAATTTCATTCTTACATAAACATAGCAAGGATAGTACTAGTAACTCCCATAATCAGCCTTTACTTAGATTCACCAATTGTCTACAATTTGTTCTACTTTGTTCTTTGCTCCCTCCCATCCTTCTTTCCTTCCTTCCTCCTTCCTGCCTTCCTGCCTTCCTCCCTTCTTGCCTTCCCTCTTTCCATTTATAAAAATAAATGTAATTTTATTCTGAACTATCTGAGGAAAATTGGTGGCATCATGTCCTTTTATCAAAAAACGCCCTAGTGTGTATTTTTTTTAAGAATAAAACACTCTCTTTTAAAACCACAATAACTTTACATTCTAAAATTCTAAAATCAATATTCTAAATTTAATATTGATATATCATCTAACTCAGTCCACATTCAAATTTCATAGACAATCCCAGTGATGCCCTATTTAGCTATTTACATTACTGAATTCAGGATGTAATCCAAGGTCACACACTGTAGTAAGTTTTTTGTTTGTTTGTTTGTTTTTTATATTTTAAAAGATGCTTAGATTACATGTTACACAAAAATTACAGGGATTCCCATGTTCCCCACCTCCCACACCTCCCACAGCCTTCCACATAAACATCTTTCATTAGTGTGGCACATCACTTGCAAAGGATATACACCTCCTGGGGTTTGCCGCTAAGCATGGACCATAGTTCACATTGTAGACCACACTCTCTCCCACACAGTTCTGCATGTTATATGCTGATATAAAATGGTCTATATCTGTCGTTGTAATGTCACTCGGGATAATTCCCAAGTCCCGAAAAAGCCCCTGTATTACAACTGCTTTTCCCTCTCCCTGCCCTGAATTTTTAAATATGCATTAGGAATAAAGATGATAAGCATCATCATTCCTTTGAGATAGGAGCAATGTGGGGACACAGGCAGAGCAGAAATCAGTGAGGCCCATCAGAGACAACTGCACTGCAGGATGATATGCTGCCTTTCTTTACACCTACCTCTCAGGTTATTATGAGTAATATTGATAGTTAGATTTAACGATATCTCTGAAAAACCACCCAGTATAGTATAGTGGTTAGGGGCATAGACTCTGAAACCAGACCACTTATATTTGTAATTCCAGCTCTGCCATTCACTAGCATATACTTGGGCAAGTTACTTTTTAACAAAAATGGTTACTGTGTCTCTGGTGATAAGGACTAGATTATCCAAAGCCACAGGAACATGAGGATATAAAATTTCAGTAAAAATCTCCTTTCTTATTCTCCCATTCTCCCTCCTGACTTCTCCCCTTCTCTAGTGGATAAACTAAAATAGCAACAGATTACTGCTGAAACAGATCTTTATAAAAAACAACAATAACACTTAATTCAAAGTAACTAAATTCAAATAGGATTTTACCATGTGGTGTTAGATCTTAAATCCAACAGAGATTCAATGAGTCCACAATAATCTTTTGGTCTTTGCCAATCCAGAAGAAAGACTAGGCTTTGAGCCCAGAGAGTTTGGAGAAGAAAGCTGCAAATAGAGTGTGGCATTCAACAAATGTAGCCATGAGCCAGGGGAGACTGAAAGACTGAGGGACTGGAAATTTCAGCAGCCCCTTGATCCCATTGGAGTTGGCTAAGGATCAGAACCCACAGACGTGTCCTTTGCCGCTGGACACTAAGAAAGGAGAAGCACAGAGACATGGCAGTGTAACACAGCTAAACAGAGAGATGTAAGGAAAGAAAGTGCCCATGCACTGTCTGGGTCTGGGATCTCTCTTTCCACCATTGGTGTGGAAAGTATCCAGCAGTTTATTGTGGCCACAGAGTTCTCTTCAAAAGGTATTGGGAGTAAGAAGATTGGAGGTTATCAACCTTCAAAAGAAGGTGAAAAGATCACACAAGCATTGACGGTGGTATGGATTTCCTACTAATCATAATAAGAGTAGCTCAGCTGGGTACCCACAAAAGTCCTCAAAGAACCTCATGAATAGAGCCATCAAAAGAGTCAACTGCCAGGGCATTAATGGTGAGACATGGTTTGTACCAAAAGCCAAGCTAGGATTTGGACAACCCCACCCCACATGACCTCCACTGCAGATGTTCTACTCTAGATATCATCAGTGCTAAGCGAGAATGGGAAGGACAGAAGAGGCTTCAGAGCTAGAACTTTAAACTGCACAGCATTGAAAACTAGTGACTGGGCCAACTATACCCAAATTGGACTAGAAAAACATACTTGAATATGATAGACATGAGAATAACTAAGTTTTAAACTGGAAGTGGTTAGAATATCAAGAAATTTTAAAAACTCATTTTCTACTGATGAGCAGGAATAAGTTATATTTCAAAGAGAAATATGTTATTAGAAAAAAGAGAGTTCTATTTTGCCTATATTGATATATAATTGTTGAATTTATACATAATACACCTTTAAATTCTAAGGACTCTTTTTCCCAAGCTAAAGTTTCATTTTCCAAACAATAGGCAAAAATTTGGCAGAAATTTAGATGTCATTTTCAGTTATGTTAAAATTAACCATTAGTATTTTCTCCATGAAAGAAGTACCTTGCACCTTATAATCTTGATCATGTCAAGCTTACAGTTTTTTCCTTTTTGTAAAAAATTAGGAAATTGGACCTAATGGTCTAAATTTTCTTCCAACTCAATAATTTAGTGACAAGGTAGAAAGTCCCTTTCAGGTCTTTGTTTAGAATCAGGTCTATAATTAAAACACTTAAATATGGAACCAGTTTCTCTCCCGAGAATTTAACTAACCTATGACTCAAAAATGCTGAAACACATTAATATTTCATGTCAAGATGTTTGGAAAAATTATTTCATAAGTTGATCTGGGATTACCTACCAATCTTTGTTTGATCTAGGATTAACTCATAAATCAGACAGGGATAAATGAGCCCTCACCAACAGGCCTCTTAAATATAAGAAGTAAACTTTAACATGTCATTCACCAGCTTTTTCAATTGAATGGAATGTTAAAGCAAGTTTTATGCCTTATATAGCACTTTCCTCCTAGATGTTAAACTTTCCCTCTGGAAATATAAAAGGTGTTATTTATTTTGGTTAATAAAGACTTTCTAGAATAATAACATTTCCAGTATTAGCAAATTTGAAAACTCTATAAATCCCCAGAGCTACTTTCCTTTAAGTCTTTTAAATCAGGAGATTCTAAGTCTCTTTTAAATCTCACAGAATGTGATTTCTGGTGATTTGCTATAAATCCCATTGCTGCTAGGAAGTGTTAATGCATTTTGTTTGATAAGAATTTCTTATGAATGCACAGCTATCATGTTTTTCAATATATGATTCTGTTCACATTTGCTATAGGATTTGGAGGAGTGGCAGGCGTTGGAAATAATACAAAGTGTTCTTGAAGCAATAGAAGAGCAAAAAAAAAGTCATAATTTTCTATGGGGATAATTTCTATGCCACACTGACACTTTTAAATGTTTTCAATAGTGTTGATTTATTGGAAAGCTTAAAGAGGTACTGCTTAGAACCAGCTTTCCCCATAAAATCTCAGTGACAGAGAATAACTTTCACATCTTTCAAACTGTCCATTGTGAAAGATTTTTTCATTACGATGAAGGTGTTTAGAGGTTTTTGATTTAATGTGGAATGATAACTCCCTTGAGTCTCAGACTTCTGGAAAGAACAAACAATGAAACCTCCCCTTCCCCTGAGTGAGCTCAATAATGGAATACATTTGACTATCCATGGCAACAAAGTACTTCCCTGAGTTGCTTGAGTTCTGTAATGTGAAATACCGATTCTCACAAATTAGAATTTATTTCCAAATATATTGCTTTGACCCTGTATTTTCAAACAAGAGAAACTGTAGCTTCTCTCGATTCATCACTGCTATTTCAGTTAATTCGGGCAATTTTGTTTTTAACTCTTGGAGTGAGCAAAAACAAGGCAGCCTTAGGGGCTTCACATTGTATAAGATATCTTGATAAGCTAACTTTAGAGCATTCATCATATTTTAAAAAGATGAAAGGGGAAAGTTAAGAGAAGACACCAAGAATGCCAGGATATCTTAGAGACAGTTGTTCTGAAAATGAATCCAATTTTCTCCAGTTAGATTTGTGGGTGAGGGAGAATCGCTCCAATCTACTTGAAATTTGGGGGATTTTTCCTTTAGAAAAACAATTTATCATTATTTTTCTACCACTCTTACATCCCCTTCTAAGAGAACCTTCCAGGCCCATGTCTGAGCCCTGCTCCCATATTCCCTATTGAGCAGGAAGTAAAGCTGGAATAGGGTGGCAAACTGTCCTGGTTTGTCTTGGCCTGAGGAGTTTCCTGGGATGCCAGACTTTCAGTGCTAAAATCAGGAGGAAAAACAGGATGACTTGGTCACTCTGCAGAATTTCCCAAATTTTAGTGTGCCTCAGAATTACCAGGAGGGCTTCAGATGCCTGGCTGGAGCCGAAGCTCTCAAGAGCTGCTGCTGCTGCTTGTCAGGAGTGCCATGGCTCTCCCGGCCACACCCTGACCAGTTCAAGGGTGCACAGCTGAGCCAAGCTAGCCTCATGAGAATGTATCTCACAAGAATTTGTAACTGGAGCTCATAAGCGTTTATCAGTTACCTTGGTCATGTAGAAAGAGTTCTACATTCGGCACTAGGTGTGTGAAGCAGAAGAGGTGTGCAAGGATTGTCTTGATAACTAATATATTTCCAGTTCCTGCTTCTAGTACTTCAATGAGACTCAGCTGTGCCTTCTGCCCTACAGTTTCATGAGGTTCTCTCATAAACTACTGATAAATTTGAATGTGTTTCTATTTTAAACCAATGTAACCCTGATTAAAACAGAAATGTTCCAAATAATTACATGCAACAAACAGAGACAAAAATCCATCTAAGTCAATAAATTACTATATTAGCTCTGAGTAAGCAACTTTATATAGTCTCTTCTATAATTGTCTTCTATAAACTGTCAGAAAAACTATTTAATCATTCATTCTATGACAGAGCTTGAAAATTTCATGTGCTTCTTGTAGAAATGCCTCAACTAAATGTATGTAAAAGGCTGTAAGAAGAGAAGAGAAATAAAAGGAAAACTTATCACCTCTGGTTTATTAAGAATGTCCAAAGCAGAAATCTAAACTCTAGACTTAGAATTTATAAGTAAATGATGGATTAGACTAAGTGGTTTTGTACCCCATGGAATTTTATAGGCCAGTCCCACAGAAAACACTGATAATGTTATGTTTTCTCAATCAGAAATGAGAAGAATGTCGTAAAGACCTTTGAAGAGGTTTTTGAAGCTCATAGCCCATTAGCAGCCTGGCCCACTATTCTACATTTCTTTACTTACACAGCATAACTGCCACCCTGTTTTTAAAGACCCTTTCAGAGGGCAATTTCAAAAAAATGTCTCCCAATAAAGCTTTTCTAATACTTTACATTGTTTGTAAATATCTTTATAACTTTTCTAAATCTGATAAGCCATTTTTGGTTTGTTTCCTCTATCCTAGGGAACAGCTGAACAGGAGCTCTAAGGGACAAAAGCAGGCTCTTTAAAGCCATTGTTAATGGCTTTTTTCACATCTTTTGATCTAGTCCTGTTGCAATCTCTGGAACTGCATCATGTATTTGTTACTCAATCCAAACTTATAAGTATCTGAGTTTCCTTATTTACTAAAGAGTACTCAGTGATCTAGTCTCCCAAATGCAATATGTTCTTTCATGAGTCTCTGGCTACTTTTGGTCTTCTTTGCATATTCAATATCCTGAAATTATCCTGCTTGAGTGTGACTACTGTGCTCATCTCTTTTAAACCATTCTGCCTGATTCTAACCACATATCCATGGGTTATACCCACTTCAATTGATTCTGAGTGATTTTGAATCCCTATTCCATCATCTAACAGGCTGCCTACCATCTCCTCATTCTCACTGCCCCTCCACCCCCCTGAAACATCTAAAAACTTGAATACATTTTCTTTCTCCTCTCTTAGATAAAAATATTATACTTTTTCAAAGGCTCTAGACTTAGAATAATTCCTAAAATTAAATTTGTGACCCATAGACAACTCAGGGGACTAACAGATTATAATAAATAAACACAGTATATGTTATCAAATGCACTTTCAGTATAGATAATGTAATTAAACTATACTCTCTGTTTCAGCCCCATGTTCCTCCCTGTTAGTACTATTTATCAGAGTAATCTTCATCCAGTTTCATTACATCCTCGTTAGTACATGTCTGTTACCTCCTCACTGCCAAATCAAGAGTAAAGGCTCTTTTTGTTTTATGATCCCTGTGGGCGCATGTCATTCTTGGCTGAACACATCGAGTGCCCATAAGGTTCTAATAGTTGAAGTGCTTAAGGCACCTGCCATCCATCAAGGTTTATGATGTGGTTACCATAGCTACCAAAACCCTATGCATTCCTGATCACATGGGATCTGTTCTGCAAAACAGAGAGGTCTGCCAGGGAATTATTCACATGAATTCAGTTCCAATTAAACAATTAAAAGCAAGCAAAATGTGATTCTGAACATAAGCAACACACAACAATAAACCCAAGGGTTTATTTTAAAAATAAGTCCATATCATTTCAATCCTTTATGAGGCAACATGTTAAATGATGGCAAGGTGTACAAATTTCAATTCTTCCTTGGAGATCGCCTTTGGAAAGAAGTAGTAGACAGCATAACTTTTAATCAAAAGTTACTGTGAAGGCCTTTTTTCTTTCCCCAAAGAAAGTTTGCTTTTAAATAACAATACTTAAGTTGTGTTTCATACCAAACCTTTCATCCAAGGGACACATAATGCTCTGTAAATGTATTAAACCCCACTACCTTCCTGTAAAGCACAGGGATAGCAAACTCCCCAGATGCACATATTGAATTTTTAAAAAGCAGCTGAAGTTGAATCAATAGTCTATTCAGAAAGGAAGGTTAAAAAGGTAGGCCCTGCACTGTGTCTTAATAATCAAAGTCCACTAGGAATTTATTAGACTCTGAACAAAAAAGAGAAAAAAAAAACATTAAGCTTTTATACATTGCCTATTTCACATATATTAAGTGCTACCTTCCATACTTCCCATAGCTTTGGGATTAAAGATTATTAACTTCAATATGTTGCTATGCCTGGTTGCAAATAGACACTGGATGTTGCACACTCCTCAAAATATTCTCC
This sequence comes from Cabassous unicinctus, assembly GCA_029593785.1. NCBI lineage: Eukaryota > Metazoa > Chordata > Mammalia > Cingulata > Chlamyphoridae > Cabassous > Cabassous unicinctus. The sequence goes on from JAQZBX010012439.1 coordinate 28,017, forward strand.
AGTATGGAAATGTAAGTAATTAGAAAGAATCTCTGATTTCACTATACTTTTGTTTTAAAACCAAGATTTATCAAAATTTGACTTGAACTATTAAAAACATTGAATATGCTGACACACACCTGGGCCATATGCATCAAAAATTTTTGAAATGTTCATAATTGTTATCCCACTATCTCCACTTCTGGGGATTACTTTTATCCTACAGAAAAGGTGCAGCATTCAAATAAAATATTTATAACATTTTACAGTATTATATATAAGCAGTAACTGGAAATATTTTAAATATTTAACTAAAGGAAAAGATTGAAATTTATGAATGCAACCATTGTTCAATCATTTACCACTTATTATATATCTCCGATGTTCCAGGCTTATAAGACATCCTCTTATAAGCATGATCCCTGCCTTATAGTGGGTTATAGTCAAATGGGGAGAGAAATCTACATAAAACATATGATTATAGATGCCCTGAAAAGAGTTGTGCACACTACAAAGAAGAACACAAAGGAGAGTTCAACTTTACCTTGAAAAGATTAATGTCAGGAACATTTTCATATAGTTGCACTTTAATCTAAATCTTGACATTTGGATAGGTATTTGGCAAACAGATTGAAGATCACTAGCGTTGGTGAAAGGAGGGACAGAGTAGTGAGAGCCAGGAGGCAGCTGAACAACTTAGGAAACAATTAGAATACTTCAGGCAAACAATACCCGACGACTGAGCTGAGGCATTCGTTTTGGACAGGACAGAAGGAGCAGCCAATGGGTTATATAAAGGAGGCTTTTAGGACTTTGTGACATGCCGAGGGCATAGGGGGAGAATGGGAGGTGAAGGACCCAAGATGATTCCAAATATTCTGACTTTGGAACGAGGATGGTGAAAAAAGAAGGAATCCAAGAGAAAACAAAGTAGAGAGAAGAAAGGAAAGTGTCTTTTAGACATGAAGAGTTGGAATTGTCTGAGGAGTGTCGAAGGGATAATAACCAATAAAAAGCTGGGTCTGAAGTTTGGATTAGAGAATAATGGACATATATTATGGTAGAAGTCATGGAGAGCATGAGAAGATGAGACATGAAAAGAGGAATGGGGCAGTGCCCTAGGGGACATCTGACACACTAAGGAATAGACAGAGGAAGAACAGCCCTCAAAAAAATATGTGACAAAGAATGGTCAAGATGTGATAGCAAAGAAACCAGTGGATTTGAATGACCCACTGTCATTGGTGCTATTTTCCAGAGCAGATGTCTGAATAGAATGGTGAGTTTTGGGAATTATCCTGAGTGACATTGCATCGACAGATATAGGCCATTTTATATCATCATATAACATGCAGAACT
>JAQZBX010012439.1:29454-41310 GCA_029593785.1 Cabassous unicinctus
TGATTAAGAGGAAAATATTGAAATTATAAGAGAGAAAGAGCAACTGCTGAAATAATCCAGCCTTTTTCTAAGATTTCTAAGAACAAATAATTTAAATTTAAATAAACTTTACAGAGTGCTTAATAAAACAATAAGATCCTTTACATAAGTTAAGTAAAAAAGGAAAGAGGTAAAATTGAATGCATATTATCATATCAACTTTGTAAAACTCAATATTTGTTAGAAGAAAGGTTGGAAGAAAATATCTGAAAAGGTTAGGGAATGGTTGTTTCAAGGAATGGAATTTTATATCTTATACCTTGCTGGTTTTGACAAGTTTTACAAAATAAGCATGAATTAATTTTATAATCTTTTTTTTATTTATTTATTTTCTTTATTTATTCCCCACCCCCTCACTGTTCTGAACTCGCTGTCTCCTCTCTGTGTATTCGTCTGTGTCTGCTTGTCTTCTCTTTAGGCAGCACCAGGAACTGACCCTGGGACCCTCTGGAGTGGGAGAGAGGCGCTCAATCTCTTGCACCACCTCAGCTCCCTGGTCTGCTGCATCTCTTATTGTCTCTCCTCTGTGTCTCTTTTTGTTGTGTCATCTTGCTGCGCCAGCTCTCCTGCGTGGGCCAGAGTCCAGCAGATGATGGCATTTTACACATTAACCGTTTCATAGTATTTTACATATAAAAAGCTTTATTTATGTGTGCTTTCTATAAATGTAAAAAAAAATTTGACGTCTAAAAGAAAGATGCTGCCTCTTCACAAGTTGTGATATTTGCTACCTCATAAATGTTCATCTTTTATTCTAGGTTACATTATACAGTGTGAATGAAAAACTCTTCACTGTGGGAAACAGCAATCTGAAATTCTATTGTTGGAAAAGAAAAATTTGGAAAGCATAACATTTATAGACTGAAGATGCCATTAACTATAAACCTTATCTGAAATAAAATGTGATATTCATGAATAAAATAGATAATAAAACTATCTTGAATTGGGCATTTGGTTCTACTTAGAAACTTTTTTTAAAAATCTGCCAATACATTCATACAGTTGACATTTTACAAGCCAAAGAAATTAGAAGTCATTGATCCAGCTATATCATTACATATTGATCAGCATGTTCTATGCCAAAGGTTTCTTCTTTATTAATCCTTTGACAGAAACATGACCACACTGAGCAGTGATTTCCCCCAGAAGGCTTCACTGTAGAGCCTATAAATAGAGAAAGCATTCTCAGAAAAATGCAGCCCAAACAAGGCTTCTTTATATGTGGTTGAGCCAACTGCAGCTCCATTGCACTACTGGGTTATAAAAATATATTTCATTTTTATTATTTAGTACTGCAGCAAAATGAGAACTTGGAACTACAATCAGTATCATTTAATTTTCCTTGAGAACATTTAAAATTGGAATAGGAAAACCATATTCAACTTAATATGTCACCATCTGCTTTGACTGTTTTCATTTTTCCTTTAATGAAGAAAAAAGAAAAGTTATATATTCAAATAATTGCACCAATATCTTTAAAAGTGAAATCACTGAAACAGAGCTGTTTATTGTTCTATTCAAAGTTTTGAGTGTATGCAGCTTTCTTGATATATAGGGGCTTGCTTTTTCCATTAAGTACTGAACTTGGATATAGTTTTTCTAATCAAGTCTGCCATGTACTAGATCCTAAGTGGGAAAAATACTGAAGAAATATACATCTGTTTATTGTTTAATGCTGCAGGTAAAGAAACTGAACTGTTTAGTATATATTTGGTTTAAAACATAAAGGTGAGCCTAGACAACATTTATTTAAAACAAGAATACTATTTAAATTTATCTTACTGTTTAAAGAAATCCTCTGCAAAGAATGCTTTGACCTGCTGCATTTTAATAGATGTTGCAGCACAAATTTATCAGCAATTTCAACTCCACAGTGGAAGAGTTTTGAGCTTTTTCAAATCAACGTTAAATGATACAAGAAAATTCTTCTCTTGGGACCTGGACATGATTTCAACTCTCAGTTGAAAAGCCCATAACTAAACAAATAATAAAATCTGTTATTGAATCATATCTCCTATATAATATAGCTTTTTAAAAAGTGGTTTCTCTGTGCAGTCAATAAGGAACATAAATCCTTTCCACTTGAGTGCCAAGTATTTCCCCAAATCCAAGCAGAAGTAAAAAGAAATTTGCATCTTAATAATTAAATTGACTTTTATTCTCCAAGAGACACTATACTAGGCTTATAATATAGAAAATAATTCTGGATTTTATTATTTGGAACATGCTTGGGAGAGAAGAAAACACTAGTTTAAATAAATAAATAGGCCCATAATTGTTTTTCTTACTTATATAACAGACTGGTATTCAACTAAATGTTGTCTTTGGGGGAATGGCTCAGGTAGAAAAGAAAAAGAAAAATCTTCCAGACATTAATTTCCTTAGCAAACCATAATCAATATTCAAGTTTTCTTCTTCAAGGAAATGTTTTAATTTCGAAATCTCTGCTGATAGACCATTCGGCATATTCTAAATAATGAGGAAATATCTTCTCTCTCTGACTCCCCATGATACCTTCTGAAACTAGTTTACATTAATCCTAAACAGGTCTCTACTTCCAAAAGGCTCAAGCCCTCTTTGTCCATAAATACCATGTAGATTCCTGCCTCAATATAGCAGGGTTTTTATGCATGATTTCCTTTCACCTCAACTTTCAACCAGAGCCACCATTAAGACTGGTTTTGTGTGTTGCCCATCCGTAAAGTTTTTCACAATAAACTCAAGGCAACATTCATTCCCATTTCTACTGATCTCCTCCTGCAATTTTCTTTTGTACCCTACACAAGGGACATTAAACTGTCTTGTAATCTTTTATAATTAAAATATGTGAATGCTTTATCTCCTTATAAAATTATAAGCTCCTTGAAAACAAAGGCCCTCTTATGTATGGCTTTTATATTTTGATGCTGCTTTTTGCAAATTGAAGTGATAAAATAAATAATTGCAATTTATTTTAAAATAAAGTTTGCTTTACTTTTTATTTTAAAAGAAACACATATTTATTGTAAGAGATTCGGGAAAATTTTAAAGTATAATGGAGAAAAAGATCTTGTAATCCTACCACACTGAGTAAAACACATTTTAAAAAATTAAGTGCTTACTTTTTCTATATATATATATTTTACTGTGTTAATATTTTACATGCTTTCTTATTTTTTTTCCACTTGATAATAGATCATGGACAGATCCATACTATAATGCTACAGTGTATAGATAAAAGTTATTTAATAAGTCCCTTCTTGGTGAATATATAAGCTGTTTCCTACAGTTAAAAAATTTCCTGTAGAAATTTCTGCACATATGTCCACATATTTCCTTAGGATAAACTCCAAGAAATAAACACTAAATATAGTTGATCCTCATTATTCATTGATTGCCTATTTGCAAATTTGACTATGTTTTAGTTTGACAAAGGGCTGCCAATGCAAAGTACCAGAAATGGGTTGGCTTTTATAATGGTGATTTATTTGGGGTAAAAGCTTATAGTTGCAGGGCCATGAAAAGTCCAAACTGAGGAACATAAGAGGTGCTTTCTCACCAAAGTCAGCTGCCACATGGTGAATCAAGATCGCCACAGATCTCTGCCAAGGTCTCTGCCTTCCCCTCCAGAATCTGCTATCATCTCCCGGAGCTCAGCTGTGGGCAAGTAGGCACAGGGCTTGTCTTCTTCTGGGCCTCCTCTATCAGTCTTGGCTGCTTCACCTTCTTCCTGAGTTCAGCTGCAAGCTACCAGGCATATGGCTCATCTCTCCCTGGGCCTCAGCTCTTTGAGCCTCTCAGAGGCTTCTCTCCTTGCAGCTCAGTGTTGGGCAAAACTAGAGTTTTTTTCTCACATGGCAGGATCAAATATGGTAGCTTCCTTTACCTGTGTGTGTCCGATTCTCTCTGCGCCTCCATTTATATCAGACCCTGCAAGAGGGTGGAGACCCAAGCTGGCTCATGTCTCACTGAGGTAGTCCAATCAAAAGCATCTCACACCTACATGAAGAGATTAGTTTTAAGAATATAATGTTATTTTTTGGATTCACAAAATAACTTCAAACTGCCATAGACTACTTGCTAAAATTTATTTGTAACCACAAAATCAATGCTCACAGTGTTCTTACAGTCATTTACAGACATGGACAGAGTGGTGAAAAATTTGAGTCACCTGATGCACACATTCCCAGCTGAGATCAAAGGTAACACTCTGCCTTCTTGTGTCGGCTCTCATGCTGTAAACAAATGTCCTGTTCACTGTATACTTAGTGCCACATTCTTCTCATTTTTGTACATTTTCTTGGTGATTTCCCTGTTTAAAATGGTCTCCAATGTAATGCTGAAGTGCTGTCTAGCATTCCTAAGTGCAAGAAGGCTGTTACATGTCTGACATAGAAAATAAATATGTTAGACAAGCTTCATTCAGACTTGAGTATAGCACTGTTGGCCACAAGTTCAACGCAAATGAATCAACAATATTAAATAAGACATCTTTAAATAAAACACATATAAAACAAAGCTGTATGTTGATCATTTGTGCAAGCATTGTGACCAAAGTCTCACAGGAACATATCCCTGTATTTCCTCTAGGAGAACTGGTTCACTATTCACTAAGTCAGTGTTCATGATGACTTTACAGGACATAACTTCTACAAATAATATGAACTGACTGTATAGTAAAGGGTGTAAAGTTCTCAATAAAGTACTTGATGAATACTAAGGACTCAATAAAGGTTAGAGGGAGTCAGATAACTGAAATTGTATATTTTGTTGGTTTAACAACCACCTAGAAAATCAAGCTGATTCATACACGCCACCAGTGTACAAAAGGCCTATTTTCTTGCAACTCTGTCCAATTTTTCAGTATTTGAAAATTGTAGTAAACATTAGTACTGTGCACCAATATATACAATTTTTCTTTCCTTCCAGGTTAAGGGAAAATTACTTTTCTCCACCCTCATGAAATTAGCTGTAGGCATATGACTTGCTTTGGCCAATAAATGTGGGTAGAAGTGACTCCTGTCACTTCCAGATGGAAGCATTTAAGAGCTGGTGCACACTTTTTCATATTCTGCACCATCTAAAGAAGTTGCCTCTTCAAGATGGTGCTTCTACAAGATGGTAGATTCATTGAGTTGCAGCATAAAGGACAGCTGCCCTGGAAAGTCTTCCATACCTGTAGAGGACTGCAGCTTGAGTAAGAGAAAATTATTGAGGTAAACCTCTAAAATTTGGGAGCTATCAATTACCTCAGCATCATCTGCCTATCCTAACTGAGGAAACTATCTAGAAAGTAAAAAATTCTTACCATCTAATTTGTTTAGTTACTAATAACATTACATATCTTTAATATCATTTTAAAAATTGGGGTGGGGAGAGGACTGCCTATATATGTTTTCTGGGAAAGTGTTTCATTTTTAACCATAAACTTATAGGGAGTCTATATTAGCCCATCCCTTACCCTTTTCTCATATCTTCAAGAATTCTGTCACACTTGAGAACAGATAAAGTATCAGATCTCTGAGGCAAAAAAACAAAAGCATCACATATTGCACCTTAATCTTGAGATAGATATCAGAATGGAGATATCAAAATATCTTGCTCCCTTCTTGTATATTCTCCACAGCATCTAAAACATTGCTTATTGTCAAATAAGTACTCAACAATAGCTCAACAGGATTTAATAAGCTGAAAGCTAAATGAGATCTGGAGCTGTTCAAGCTCAACCACCTCATTTTACAAATGAGAACACTGAGATGCCAATGGAGGAAATAGCATGGTTCCCATAAGAAACAGAGCCATCAAAAATCTCGCACATCACTGTGAAACAAATTCTCCAAAACCTATCTCTAGTGTTAGTATGATACAAATTATGTAATGCATTCAAAATGCCATATTTGTTAGACCATCCTTGAATACTTAAATATAATTGTACAGTTTACTAATTTTTTAAAGAAAAACTTGAATTAAAGACTCAAATGTACTTTTTTTCTCTGGCCAGCTAGCCTTCCATGTGTTTACAGAATTACTGGGCAAGATTACAATGAATCATCGTACTTCAGAAGACAGGATTAATCACAAACAGTAAGAGTTAAGGCAATGAGAGGTTTTCTCTCCCAAGGTGATTGGTGTTACCTTACCTACTGATAAAATCCATCAGCTTCAGGTACATTTTATGAGGCAAGATCTCATCTAGGTGTGACAGACTGAATCTTTGAACATCATTAAAATCAATGGGAGCTCTAACAGCATCAGGAGTGTGGAATTGGGTGCACCCGCTCCAAAACTGCTGATGTTCATTTAAGCCCACTGTTCATTTTGCAAGCAAAAAGATTTATCCTATCTGACAGAGCAATCCAAAGAATCTCTCCAGTTCAGACTTTTTGACTGTGAGCTGAAAATTACAAAAAGCTGGTAACTGCATGTTAAATTATATTTTCCTGCGCTTGTCTGCACTCTTCTCATACTAGAGGCCCTGGTCTTAACCATATTAAAAATAGGGAGTTATTACCAAAAAGTAACCCCAATATGCCCTGAATATGGACCCCTACAGAAGGAGAAAGCATCTCCTGGTTACAGACAGAACAGATGCCCACCTGGATTAGATTGTCCCTGAACTGCTCCAGTGGTCAACTAAGATACTGCAGTCAATTAAAAACGTGCAGGGCGCTAGCCTTTCTGATTCTGTTTTATGCGAAGGGCTGAATTAGTCACCAGGAAGACGGAGCATGTGCATAGGGCTGCTACAGAGAGGCAAAGGAAGAACAGAACACCTAAGCAGAATCTCAAAAACCAAATAAATTGTATTTCAATTTTTTTTCTTTTTCATTGTGAAGAGTATGGAGAAATAGCATAATCTTTCAGAACTTGTGCAGTGTTTTTAAAGCAGTGTTTTTCAGTAACGAAGGAGCAATGTTGTTGTTATTTTTCCAATCCCTTACAGACTGATTATAATATTAAATTTCAATAAATATTAACTACTGAAAAAAAAAGAATGAAAAATAGAGACATATAAAATACAAGCCCAGTCTTATTATTATTAGAGTCAAGAGACATAAAGTTACTCGGTAAATGCTGTAAAAGTTTAAGCATTTACTCTCGTTGCACACCAACGCTGGTCTGAAGACCACACTTTGAGTAGCACAACTCCAAAGGACTTAACTGGGCTCAGGTCCAGAATAATTACAGCAGTGAGCTTTTTTTATTTTTATTATTTTATTTAATATTTTATTAGCTTGATTTCACTAGCAGTAGGATTCAACTCCCAAATCACCAACAACATTAGTTCTGTTTTTCCCAGAATGTACTCAAATAGCAGAGTAGATTTGCTAAACATGCTTGGCACTTCATTTATCGAGTAATATCTCCTTCATTCAACATTTACTGAACACAACTCTGTGCCAGGCCCTGCTGGGCACACAGCAATAAAAGGCACAGTCCCGGGTGGCCCTCAAAGGGTCCCTCACCTTGTCAGGTTAACAGGCAGCTCCTACTTTTGCACTTCTTTCATTTCTCCAGGAACTTTGCAATCCTAGGCTTAAGCTGGACAAGATTGAAATTAGGTCATTGGTGACCAGAACTGTGTTAAATCCCTGTGTCAGTGTCATGGGGACATTATATTACCTTAGTGTCTAATTCGCCAATTCCCCTCTCTTCTACTTCCCTGAAGCAACTCCAGGTACTATTTATTTGCTTCTCCTTGTAGCATCTGCCCAAAGAGCTTCTAGAGACAATGAATTATTGAATATTAGTATTTCAGGCAGAATTTTAGTAGAAGGATCAGACATCTGCCAGTTCCATCAGATGGGGCCAATCCTGTTAAAGTCACTTCTATAAAACTTACTCAAATGACCTTTATGGGCACACCATGTTGTTGTCTCTTTCTCTTTTTGTATATAGGAGACTGGAATTTATGAAGAAACTTAATTAAATTCTTTACAATCTTCTTTGAGAAAAAAAATCCTAATATTTCTTACAGATTTAAGTGTGATTTGAGAAAAGATACAAGGTCATATGCTTACAAACCTCATTTTATTCATAAATTTGTTAAGTTCAACATATACCTATATCAAAGTTATATCTCCAAAATTATAGAAATTGAACCTTAAAAAAATAAGGTAAGGGGACTTCATTAAAATTAAAAACTTCTGTGTGTCTAAGGACTCCACCAACAAAACAAAAAGACAACCTACAGAATGGGAGAAAACATTTGGAAACCACATATCTGATAAGGGTTTAATATCCAGAATATAAAAAGAACTCAAACACAAAAAGACAAACAGCCCAATTTAAAAATGGGCAAGAAGATTTGAATAGGCATTCCTACAAAGACAATATATAAATGGCCAATTAGCACATGAAAAAATGCTCAACATCATTCGATTCAAATCAAAACCACGATGATATACTGCCTCACACCCACTAGGATGGATGGCTGCTATTAAAAAATAAATAAAACAGAAAATAACAAGTATTGAAGAGTATGTGGAGAAATAAGAACACTCATTCATTGTTGGTAAGAATGTAAAATGGTGCAGCTGCTGTGGAAGAGAGTTTGGCAGTTCCTTAGAAAGTTAAGTATAGAGTTACCATATCACTCAGCAATTTCACTACTAGGTATACAAAGTGGTATCTCGGTACTCGTCGTTAATTGGTTCCAGGAGGCACAGCGAGTACCAAAAATGAGGAGTACCAAACAAATTTTTCCATAATGAATAATGTAAAAAAATTTAATGTGTTCCCAAACCAAAGACAATACACATTTTTAAGGTAAAATGTAAAAAGATAGGGTTGTGTATCATTACTTTACATGAGAAATAAACCTAAAAATTAATAAATACTTAGATTAAATAAAATAAAAACTTCACTTTACCTGTACTGAAAAGAGTTCATGTCCTAATGGGATGGTGGGAGGAGAGTGGTGAGGAGGTTACATGGAGTGTTGCTTGGAAGGAGAGTCCACCTTCAATAGAACATCGGGCACTTGCACTTCAGGTGTTCTTTCTCTTTTCTGCCTTTCATCAACTTGCACCACAGGCTCTGACACACTCTTTTTCACCTTCACTAAAAACGTATCCAATGAGAACTGCTTCTATTTTCTTTTCAGAATCCCTCAAAAGTGTGAAATTGTTTGGTCATTCAATAAATTCACATTTCTGCTTGTCAGAGCTTTGTCTGGATGGTACTCCTCCACAAAGTTTTGAACTTCTGCCCATTTTGCACACATTTCTTTTACCAAGAAACTGGGGGCATCCTCCCTTATTTCCTCCTCACCTGAAGAAATCTCTTCAGCCACCTCTTGTTGCTGCTCCTTCTGTAGTTCCTGCAGCTACTCAGTGCTGAGCTCTTCACGATGTTCCTCCACTAATTCCTCAATATCAGCAGCATTGACCTCCAGACCCATGGAGTGGCCCAAAGATTCAATATCCTGCACAAATATACCCTCTGTACTATAGGCTTGGGGTCAGCCTCAAACTCTTCATAGTCTCTCTGAGTCACAGCTTCTGGCCACAAATTCTTCCATGCCGAATTCATTGTCTTGTAAGAGACTTCGTTCCAGGCCTTATCAGTAAGGTTAAGGCAGTGCAGGATATTGAAATGCTCCTTCCAGAATTCTGTGAGAATCAACTCGCAGGTGAGAGGTGATCTCAAAGCACCTCTGGAAAAGTGCCTTGAAGTTTGAAATGACCTGCTGGTCCATAGGCTGGGTGAGAGGAGCAGTGTTGGTGGTCAGGAACCTTACAGTGATGAAGCTGAACTCCTCCAGTAAGTCATCCTCCAAGCCTGGAGGGTGGGCAGGTGCATTGCACAAAAGTAGGAGAACTTTCAGAGGCAAATCTTTCTCCAGCAGATATTTTTTCACTGAGGGACCAAACATGTCATTTATCCACTCGGTGAAAAATTGTCTCATGACCCAGGCTTTGCTGTTTGCCCTCCACATCACATGGAGTTTGCTTTATATGGCATTATGCTTCTTGAAAACTCGCAGATTTTCACTACGATAGACTAGTAGAGGTTTGAGTTTTAAGTCCCCACTAGCATTCCCACAGAACTAGAGTGAGGCTGTCCTTCACTGATTTGTGGCCTGGTAATGCCCTCTTCTCTTTTGTGATGTAGGTTCTACTTGTCATTTTTCCAAAAAGCTCCGGTCTCATCACAGTTGAAAACTTGGTGGGGAATAACACTCTCAACCTCTAGTAGTCTTGAAATTCATTGACTAATTCATCTGCCGCTTTTTTATAAGCATTTGCTGCTTCAGCATGCCTCACAACACTATGGATATCAGTCATCTTTTTAAAATTATCAAACCAGCTGTGGCTGGCCTTAAAAACTTCAACACTCTCATCACTCAGTTCAGGTTTGTTTTTCAAAAGATTGGCATGCAACACTTTTGCTTTTTCACATATCATGGCTTCCGATGATTTACCCAAATTAATAACAGCTTTTCAACATCCTCAAGTGTTTGGGAACACTGCTTTGTTACTGCATTAACTCCTTTCGCAACAGCAGCCTTTTTTTTTTTAATCACTTCTTTATTCTTAATGATGATAGAGACCATTGTTCTAGGCATATCATATTCCCTAACAAGATCAGTAATGCGAATACTGCTCTCGTATTTACTTAGTATTTCTTCTTTTTTTTTTGCTTAATGGTGGTGGGAAGTAATTTTCTTATCTGCTCAGCGCTATCACTGTTCATTTTCTTAGGACCCATGAAGAGAAAAAAAACGCAAAAATCCACAAATGACCACAGAAGCTAAGATAAGACCAAAGTGGGATGTACACAGGGCCAGAGCTACTGCATGATTAACATGTGGCCCTTTGTTTCAGCTGGAAAGGGCAGGGAATCATGAGGCAACTGACACTGACAAGTGCTAGCTTGTGCGTCAAGTATCAAACAAATGATGAGTACCGGGACAAAATTTTCACATCAAAATACGTCGAGTACCAAATTCGACAAGTTTCAAAGCTGTTGAGTACCAAGGTATGACTGTATACCCAAAAGAATTGAAAGCAGGAACTCAGATATTTGCACACCAATATTCAGGGCAGCATTATTCACAAATGCCAAAAGATGGAAGCAACCCAAGTGTCCATTAAGAGATGACTGGATAAACAAAATGTGGGATATGCATAAAATGGAATAGTGTTCAGCTGTAAAAAGAAATGAAGTTCTGATACATGAATGAACCATGAAGAAATATACAAAGACAAATATTGTATGAGCTCACTGTTATGAAATAGAATAAGCAAATTCCCAGAGTCAGAAACTAAAATACAGGTTACCAGGGGCCAAGGTTGGGGTAGGGAAAAGAGAGTTAATGCTTGGTTGGTACAGAATTTCCGTTTAGGTTGATGAGAAGGTTTTGGTATTGGATGGTGGTAAAGATAACATAATATTACAAACATAATTAACAGCACAGAATTATATGTTTGAATGTGGTTAGGGTTGTATACATGTTGCTAGAATAAATTTAAAAAAAAAACCAACATAGGACTTGACAACACAAACAATGAGCCCTAATGTAAAGTATGGACTATAGTTAATAGTACAATTATAATAACACTTTTCAACATTGTAACAAAGGAACCACACTAATGCAAGGTGTTAATTAGTGGGGGGGGGGGTGTTATATGGAAACATTATATTTTTGCATGATTTTTCTGTAGCCTACAACTTCTCTAATAAAAATTTCATATTAAAAAAGAAAAGATAAGGTTGAAAAAGACTTCTAAACATACTATTATTTTAAAGATTGTTTTTGCTACAGCAGAACCAAATAAAACACAAAAAATAGTCTCTCTTTATATATATATATATATAAAATTATTTTTTTTT
>JAQZBX010012440.1:6152-21160 GCA_029593785.1 Cabassous unicinctus
TTCCCCTGCCACAGTTGCAACTCTTCTACAATACAAAATTTCAAAACAAAGCCAAAAGAATTAATAAAAATAATAAAATAATACAAAATAAGAAATATTAAATTTTTTAAAAAAAATTTGCATTTCTTTCATTACTGTATCTTTTTTGTACAATGACAATTACTTCTGCATGTTCCTCAAGTGTTTTTTTTTTTTTTTTTTTTTTTTTTTTTTTTCATTTTTATTTTCAAAGACTCTTTAAGTAACAGAAAAGTCACATAGAAAATATAGGGGATTCCCATATACCTCCCCTCCCCCTCTCACATTTTCCTCTATTAATAACATCTTACATGAGTATGGTACAATTGCTACAATTGATGAAAATATATTGAAGCACTGCCACTAACCATGGTCAACAGTTTACATTACAGTTTACATTCTGTACCATACACTTTTATAAGTTGTAAGAAAATGCATAATGCCCTGTATCCATCATTGCAAAATTGTACAGAACAATTCCAAGGCCCTAAAAATGTCCCATGCTCTATCCATTTTTCTCTCCCCCTTCCCTTGGAACCCATGGTAACCACTAGGTTGAAGTTTTTGAAGAATAAGGTTCCTAGTTGCATGCATTAATATTGAGGACTTGACATATTTGTCCATCTTCTTTTATTGGGCATTGCCTATGTTCTCTGGAGACTCTTGCCCTTCTATTTGAGAACCTAGCAGGACTCCCCAGGAAGAGAGTTTAATATTTTCTTGTAATTGTGTGGGTCTCCAACCACTGAGATAACAACCTATGATGTGATGAACACTTTTATATTCCATACAACCTGCCCCACATACACCATTTCTCACATATCTCTTCACCTCCGTTGCCCTACACCAAAAACCTTCCCCTGCCATATTTGCTGAAAGAACATTCCCACCATTGTTGTTTTAACCACAGACATACAAGTCACCTGTTCCTTTTTTCAGTCCTCCTCCAAGTTCCATGGATAGTCCAACCTGACCCCCCCCACCCTGCTCACCCTCACATTCCAGCATCATTGACACCACTCATATCCCTGCACCACTATCATCCCCATCCACTGCCAAACCACACCCTTCCACTTATCATAGGTTTTGCCCATATTGAACATTGGCTCACCACACTCTACTCCCTTTCTGTCTCCTGATAAACTATATTCTAGACTCTAGCTCTGTGAGTCTGCTCAATTTGTTAGGTCATATTAGTGAGGTCATGCAATATTTGTCCTTCAGTCACTGGCTTACTTCACTCAACATAAGGTCTTCAAGATTCATCCATGCTGTGTTTGTCAATACTTCATTCCTTCTTACAGCTAAGTAATACTCCATTGAGTATGTGTGTACCACAATTTGCTTATCCATTCATCTGTTGATGGGCTCTTGGAGTGCTTCCAACTTTTGGCAAAAGTGAATAATGCTGCTATGAACATTGGTGTGCATATATCTGTTTGTGTCCCTGTTTTCAATTCTTTTGGGTATGTACCCAGCAGTGGGATTGCTGGATCATATGGCAGTTCTATAGTTAGCTTCCTGAGGAACCACCAAAGTGTCCTCCACAATTGCTGCACCATTCTACATTCACACCAGCAGTGGACAAGGGTTCCTCTTCCTCCGCATCCTCATCAACACTTGTAGTCCTTTCTTTTTTTAATAGCCACCAGTCTAATGGGTGTAAGATGATATCTCCTTGTAGTTTTGATTTGCATTTCCTTAATAGCTAGTCATGTTGAGCATCTTTTCATGTTTTTTAGCCATTTGTATTTCCTCTTTGGAAAAGCATCTATTCAAATTTTTTGTCCATTTTTTAGGTAGATTGTATTTTTTTTAAGATGTAGGATTTTTTTATACATGCTAAATATTAAGCTATTAGAAGATAAATGGTTACCAAATATTTTCTCCCGTTGAGTAAGCTGCCTTTTCACTCTCTTGACAAACTCTTTTAAACCGTAAAAGTTTTTAATTTTGAGGAGGTCTCATTTATCTATTTTTTCTTTTGTTGCTCATGCTTTGGGTGTAAAGATTATGAAACCATTTCCTATTACAAGATCTTGTAGATGCTCCCCTACATTATCTTCTAGTGGTTTTATGGTCTTGGCTCTTATATGTAGATCTTTCATTGATCTTAATTTTTGTATAGAGTGTGAGATGGTAATCGGCTCTTATTCTTTTGGATATGGATCTCCAGTTCTTCTATCTGTTGAAGAGGCCATTCTATTCCAGTTGAGAGGGCTTGGTGCCTTGTTGAATATCAGTTGACCATACATGTGATGATCTGTATCAGAAATCTCAATTCAGATTCATTGGTATGTCTATCCTTGTGCCAATACCATGCAGCTTTGACTACCCCAGGTTTGTAGTATGCTTTAAAGGCAGGTAGCATGATTCTTCCAGTTTCATTTTTCTTTTACAATGTTTTTGGCTATTTGGGACCCCTTGCCCTTCCATATAAATTTCATAATTAGCTTTTCCAGTTCAGTAAAAAATGCTGTTGTAATTTTTATTGGGATTGCATTAATTCTGTAAATCAATTTGGTTAGGACAGACATCTTAATGATGTTTGATCTTTCAATCCATGGACATGGAATATTCTTCCATTTATTTAGTTTTTCCTTAATTTCCTTTACCAATGTTGTGTAGTTTTCTGTGTACAAGTCCTTTACATCTTTAGTAAAGTTTATTCTTAGAGATTTGATTCTTCAAGTTGCTATTGTAAATGGAATTTTTTTCCATACTCCCCCATTATCAACACAGTAAATCTTTGGCTTAGATGCATGAATACTATATTATTACTCTTAACCACAGTGCATAGGTCACTCCAGTTGTGTTTTTCCCATGCTTCTCCACATTCACACCACCCTGCAATAGTTATGTACATCTGCTCTAGCTTACAAAGGGCACTCTTGCATCTATACCATCAACTACAGTCTTCTGGGTTTACTGTGTTATTCAGTCCCTAGATATTCTCTAGCTTTCCTTCAATTGACATTTACATCCATAGACTACTCTTTTCAGCCACATTCCTATTTATAAACGAGCTGTTACTCACTATAATATATTACCATAAACTCTAAATATTTCCACACTTTTACAGTAAGTTAATTAAAACTTCTACATACATTAAACATCAGTAGTCCATCTCAGTCCTCCTCTTATCTCCTTTAAGAATCCACCACCTACCACCATGTCTTGAAGATATTTTCCTACATTTTCTTATAGAAGCTTTATGGTTCTTGCTTTGACATTTAGGGTTTTTGATCCATTTTGATTTAATTTTTGTATACAGTGTAAGATAGGGGTCCTTTTCTCTTGGCTATGGATATCCAGTTCTCTCAGCATCATTTGTTGAATGGACTGTTCTGCCCAAGCTGGGTGGGTTTGACAGGTTTATCAAAATCCACTTGACCACAGATTTGAGTGTCTGTTTCAGAACCATCAATTCAGTTCCATTGGTCTATGTGTCTGTCTTTATGCCAGTACCATACTGTTTTTACCATTGTGGCTTCATAATATGATTTAAAATCCAGAAGTGAGAGTCCTTCAACTTTGCTTTTCCTTTTTAAGAGGTTTCTGGCTATTCAAGACCCCTTACCCTCCCAAATATATTTGATAACCATTTATTTTTAAATGCTGGTGGAATTTTTATTGGGATTTTATTGAATCTGTCTATCAATTTGGGAAGAATTGACATCTTAGTGATATTTAGTCCTCCAATCCATAAACATGGAACATGGAATATTCTTTCAATTATTTAGTTCTTTTTAAATTTCTTTTAATAAGAGTTGTAGTTTTCTGAATACAGGTGCTTGACATTGTTAATTTTAATCCAATATATTTAGGTTTTATCTGTCATATTTTATTTTCACCACTCTTTTGACACTTTTAGTTACTTTTACTGATATAATCTTCATTTCTAGACTCTCATCCAAGCCTCACTCTCCTGTGCTTAATTTTCAGAATGTAGCACACCCTTTAGTATTTCCTGCAAACCTGGTCTCTTGGTTACAAACTCTCTCAGTTTCTGTTTATCTGTGAATATTCTAAACCCACCCTCATTTTTAAAAGACAATCTTGCTGGATATAAGATTCTTGGCTGGAAGTTTTCCTCTTGCATTATATTAAATATATCATACCACTGTCTTCTTGTCTCCATAGTTTCTGATGAGAAATTGGCAATTAATCTTATTGAGTTATGCATTATTTTTCTCCTGCTGCTCTAAGAATTCTATCTTTGACTCTGGCATTTGACATTTGGATTAGTATGTGTCTCGGAGTTGTTCTATTTGGATTTATTTGGATGGGAGTATATTGTGCTTCTTGTACATGGATATATATATGTCCTTCATTAGAGTTGGGGAATTTTCTACTATTATTAATTCAAATATCCCTTCTGCCCCTTTTCCCTTCTCCTTCTGGGACACCCATGACATGTATGTTTCCACATCTCTTGCTGTCGTTTAGTTCCCTGAGAACTTGTTCAATTTTTTTCCAGTTTTTTCTTCATCTG
This sequence comes from Cabassous unicinctus, assembly GCA_029593785.1. Classification (NCBI taxonomy): domain Eukaryota; kingdom Metazoa; phylum Chordata; class Mammalia; order Cingulata; family Chlamyphoridae; genus Cabassous; species Cabassous unicinctus. The sequence continues at coordinate 10,666 of JAQZBX010012440.1, forward strand.
TTCTTTTGTATGTTTGCTTTAAGAGGACATTTCTTCAAACTCACCAATCCTTTCTTCTGTCTCCTTAAATCTGCTATTATAAGATTCCAGTGTATTTTTTATTTCATTTATTGCACCTTTCATTCCTGTAGGTTGGCTATTTTTCTATGTATGCTTTCAAATTCTTCTTTGTGCTCATCCAGTGTATTTTTAATACCCTTAATCTCTTTAGCCATCTCATTGAATTTATTAAGGAGATTTGTTTGAACATCTATGATTAGTTGTCTCAACTCCTTTATGTCATATGGAGGCTTATCTTGTTCTTTTAACTGGGCCGTATCTTCCTGTTTCTTGATGTGGATTGTAATTTTTTGTTGGTGTCTTGGCATCTGGCTTACTAGATGTATTTACTCTGGGTGCATTTTTTTCTCTTTAATTTAGGGCTTTCTTGCCCTTTTCTCTCTTACTGGTTGTGTAGTAGGAGCCAAGGATGTAGTTGGTGTTGCTAGCTGTGGAGACTCAAAGTGCCTTCATTGCCCCAGGGACTGATGAAGCTTCTCCTAACTTTCTCTTTTGCCAGGAGTAGGGACAGAGCCACAGCCATGTGTAATAATCCAAGTTGTGCAGGCCTAGACTGTAGTTGCCCAGAGACACTGATAAAGCTTCATGCCCCTAACCCTCTCTGGGGTGTGGATGGAGATGCAGGTGTGGGCAGTAATCTATGCTATGCGGGTCCAAAATGACTGCAATTACCCCAGTTGACTTCCAGCTATTCAGTATGTGCCAACCAAATGTACCTGCAGTTACCTGAAGAGGCTGATTCAGGGCTCACCAGCTACCTTCCTGCAGGAGTTGGGGCTGGGGCTTATGCTAGAACTTCAATCTGATCTGGATGGAAAGAAGCCGGTCACTACCAGCACTGTGATTTTCAGTCCACCCTGCTTCCTCTCATGCTAAGGGTGGAGTTAAAATGGTGGCTACTGGCCTCTTTCTGTATTTGACAGGTTCACACTTTAGCTGTTCTTAGGTTTATACTTTAGCCTACCAAATTTACTAATCAGTAGCTGAAGTTGGTGCCTAACCGTCTCTTCCTCCCCCATTTTTGGAAAGTGGAGCTTCTAATTCTAGCCACAGAATAGCTCCTGAGGTGGCTTGTGCTGCCAGTGGAAGATGGGCACTGACTTCTGAAGCAGATGGGCAGTCTACTCCTTCCATTCTTTCAAGGATGTTGCAGGATGCTCTTCTGGTCTCCTGGAGCTCCCAAACAGGTGCTTTTGATAGCTCTGGGTGATTACTAACTTCCCTGTAGCATGAGCTGACTCTAGGAGCTCCTTACTCTGTTATCTTGCTAGTTGTCCCACTCTCATTTTTTTAAGGTCAGATTTGCTGGGTACAGATTTTTTGGTTGGCAGGTTGTTTTTTTTTGTTTTTGTTTTTTTGCTTTTAGCACTTTAGCTATGTCTTACCACTATCTTCTTGCCTCTATGGTTTCAGATGTGAAATCTATATTAATCTTACCAAGCTTCCCTTGTATGTGATGGATCTCTTTCCACTTGCTGCTTTCAGTATTCTCTCTGTGTCTTAAGCATTTGACAATTTGATAAGTATTGGTCTTGGGGTAGGCCTGTTAGGATTAATACTGTTTGGAGTATGCTGTACTTCCTAGACATGTATGTCCATATCCCTCAAAAGAGTTGGAATATTTTCATCTATTATTTCCTCCAACATTCCTTTTGCCTCTTTTCTATTGTCTTTTCCCTCTGGGATGCCTATAATGCATATGTTTGTGTGTTTCATCTTGTCATTCATTTCCCTGTGTCCTTGCTGAATTTTTCCTAACTACTTATGTATGTATTTTACTATCTGCCTAATTTCAGATGTATATCTTCACCATCACTGATTCTTTCCTTTGCCTGTTCAAACCAACTGTTGAGTGCTCTCATTGTCTCTGACTTCTTGCATTGTGCCATTCATCATTATCAGATCACTTATCTTTTTATGTGTGTACTATTTCTTCAGTATTTTCCCCAATATCATCTTACCATTCTTTATCTCTTTCTTCACTTCATTAAGTTGCTTCTTAGTATGCCTTGTCATTTTTTGTTGGTCTCTAGGCATCAACTGAACCTTGTTCTTGATATGTCATGCTATTCAAATATTATTTTCATTTATAATGAATTACATAATAATTTTACATTAACATTAAGAGTTGAAAACAATCATTACTGATTGAGTGTTTTTCTTTAACAGAAAGTAATATCAGAATGTTTCTACCAACTTTACAAATCATTGGAAAGCTTCCCCAAATTTTTCTTTAGAATGTATTTAGAGGGACAATGTAACCCTAACCCATTTATATGAAAAGATATGGAGAGCTAAGAGAACTTTTCCAATGCTTTAGACTAAACTGTGTTGTTTTTATGTCCTTAAATAGGCCAATTTTCTCATATAAGTTAGTTATATTGGGATAAGTGCAGAGGTAAAATACTGAGTAAACATTAGTATGAGTAAATAATGAATAAATAAAGTGCACTGATGGAAAATAATTCATGAATAATGCTAATATTAGTCTTTCAGACACACTTATAAAATTTGTGAAACTTGATTCCATGTCAATTGATGAAAATATTATAAACGTGGAAGAGCCACATGTACTCTAGTCAAATTCTTTTAAAAAGTTCTTTGTTATTTAATGAAATAAAATGCTTAAGAAAATATTTTAGCTAGAGCATATGCTTAATAATAAGTGTTTCATTTCTGATTTTATGGAGGAAACTTAGCATGGTTGTAGAACAGAATCTAATACTGTACATTCAAAATGAAACTACAAAAGACAAAAATGGAAATTTTTGTATAAAACTAAATTAAAAGACTAAGTTAATATCTACCATTATTTAATATTATTTGTCTTATTTCAATTATTATCCTGAAAGATTTTTCAAAGGAAAAATTACTCATGAAGAATAATTTCATATACTCAGGAGGGTTTTGACTGAATAGTAAGGAAAAATTTGCCCCAAACTAAATGCCAATCTCTTTTTACCTAATGTATTAGTCAGCCAAAGGGGCGCTAATGCAATATATCAGAAATGGGATGGTTTTTATAAAGAGTATTTATTTGGGGTAGAAGTCCACAGTTACCAGGCCATAAAGCATAAGTTTCTTCCCTCACCAAAGTCCATTGCCACGTGTTGGAGCAAGACAGCTGCCGATGTTTGCCATGGTTCAGGCTTCTTGGGTTCCTCTCTTCCCTGGGCTGCATTTCTCTTCAGCCTTAGCTCCTCTGTTTCCTCCACAAGGTCAGCTGTAGACTGTTAGCCTCTCTAGGCTTTGCTTCACTCCACAAGGGCAGCTGTGAACTCTCAGGCGAATGACTCGTCTCTATCCCGGGGCCTTCTCTCCAATATCAAAACTCCAACATCAAAACTCCAACATCAAAAACTGCTCTCTCCATCTTTTGCCTTGCCTTTTATATTTGATTCCCCCACCCACCAAGGGGTAGGGCTCAACACCCTACTGATGTGGCCCAGTTAATGCTCTAATCATAACTTAATCATGCCCAGATTAGCAGACCAGTTTACAAGCATGATCCAATTATATTTTTGGAATTCATAATTACATTAAATTGCCCAATGGCTACACCTAATAACAAGAGCTAAAATGATTAATTTTTTCCAATTAATTTATCCATGAGCCAGAATAAATTCAAGAATATTTCAAGTATAAAATGCTTATCATCAAAAAGATAAAGTCCATAATGTCTGCATCCAAAAGCAGGGGAATATAATTCAACATCAGTACAAAAATCAATTGTTTAAAATTGACCTCAAAGGACATAAATGAGAAAATTAGAAGGCAGGTACATTATGCCATTATTATCATTGTATTTCATGTGTACAATAAAATAGAGCAATACTGAGTAAGTTAAGTAGAGAAAAAGAACCAAATTGTACTTACAGAGATGGAACCTACAATATATGAAATGTTAAATTCACTCTCTAAAATCAATAGCAGGCTTGACATTGAAGAAGAAAAGATTTATAAATGCATAGATACATCAATAAAAGAAATTCAAATTGAAAAATAAGAAGAACAGTTTGAAAATAATTGGATATGAGACATCAAGCAGACTCTGAAGAAAAGGATATATAAATCAATTATTTACTGAATTCAGTTTAATTTAGGAACCCACAGATTTGGGAGACCCAACAAACTGTAAAAATATTGTTAAAAAAAAAAATTCCAAGTCATATCACAATTTTTTTTTTAGACAAAGTGAAAATGAAAAAAGAAAATGTTAAGAACAGCTAGATGTTATAAGAGACAAAGAAGGACATTACATATTAATAGAAGAGGCAATATACCAGGAAGAAATAACTATCATAAGTATTTATGCACATAACTAGTATTCCCTAAAAAACATGAGGCAAACCCTGGCAAAACTGAAGGGAGATGTTACAGTTTGAAGTAATTTATGAATCCTAAAAAGAAAAAAAAATTATGTTTTTGAATAAATCCATTCCTGTGGGCGTGGGACTCTTTTAATTGAACTACATCAGTGAGGAATGACTCAGGATGGACCCCTGCCTTTTTAATGGAACTTTATATAAACTGAGACACAGAGAAGGAGAGAGAGAAAGGAAGCTACCATTCTGACCTGGCCATGTAAGAGACAGGAATCTAGGATCACCAGCAGCAGAAGATAAAGCATGAAGCCACCAATAAGTTGGGCCCACAGAGCAGCTCGATCCTGAAGATATGAGCCATATGCCTGATACTCCTCAGCTGAACTCGGGAAGAAAGTGGAGCTGCCAAGACAGAGAGTAGGCCCAGAAAGAGACAAGCCATATGTCAGGTTGCACAAAGCTGAACTCAGGGAGATGGTAGATGCTAGAAGGGAGAGCAGAGACCTAGGCAGAGGTTGGCTGCTATCTTGCTTTACCCAATGGGAGGACACCAGGATCACCAGTAGCTGACTTTGGTGAGAAAGCATCTCTGCTGATGCCTTGATTTAGGCATTTCATGCCTTGGAACTATATGGTTTCCACTAATAAAATTCCCATTATAAATGCCAACTCTTTTTGGGTATTTTGCATAGGTAGCCCTTTGGCAATGTAAGACAGAAATTTGTGCCAGGAGAGTGGGCTTAGTGTTGCTTGCAATTACCAAAAAAATGTTGGAACAGGTTTATAAATAAGGGGTATTTTTTTGAAGGAATTGTGAAATGCTTAATAGAAAAGGCCTAGATTGCTTTGAAGTGAGTGTTGATGAGAATATGGACCCTAATGTTTCTGCTGATAAAGACTTAAAAAGAAATGATGGCTGAAAAGAAAGTGATCCTTGCATTAAAGTAGAAGAGAACTGGAAAAATTCATTCCTGATGCTAGATGGAAGGCAAAATTTGGAAGTGATGAGCTTGGACATTTGGCTGAGGAGATTTCCACATTAAATGTGGAAAATGTGGCTGGCTTCTCCTTGTATTTTATAGTAAAATATGAGAGAAAGTGATAAGCTGAGAACAATACTGCTGAGACAAAGAAACCAGAAATTATTTGGGAAAGTCTCAACTTCCAGAAAGAAAGCCACCAGAAGGTAGTATCCCATGTGAGACTTAACTAAACTTGGAAATAGACAGCCAGTTCCTTGCAAGTCAGGATGGGAAATACAGTAATCCAGGAAGGACTTCTGGAAAATATTACTGTCTGATGGCTTGGACATCTGTGAACTGTATGCAAAACCAACAAGCTATTTGTGAGATCTGTATGAAAGAAACCACTGACAGCCTAGACTAACAGGGACAGGGAGAGGAAAGATTGAAGGAAAAAGAGCTTCAAGAGAAAAATCCTTGGAGCTGAGGACTGTCTAAAGACATCTTCTCGTGCCAAGAGAGGGACCCCACCCATGTGTGAGGTTACAGGGCATTTGGAGAAAGTGGATCTCCCAACCCATTGCTCAAGCAGATTATGGCTGCCCCAGGCTATAGAGAGGATGGAGCATGTTCCCTGGTGGTTGGAGAAAGTTAGGTCACCACACCACTCTTCTGAGGGGCTTGGGTCTGTAAGCCAGAAATTAAGAAGAACATTACTACTACCCTACTGTTCTAAAGGGGTTGAGACTGTGCCCAGAGATTGAGGAACATGTGGCCATCATATCAATCTTCATGGAAGGTGAGGCTGAGAGCTCAGCTTCCACCCAGATGCTTGATGAGGTTGAAACTGAGAACATGGCCATTGGGCAAGCCCATGGAAGGAGAGGGCCCTCATGAGGCCCTGAGGAGAAGACATGATTCTAAAGATAATTACCAGACTTTGAAATCTAATGGAATATGCCCTGAAGGTTTTTGGAACTGTTAGGGATCTATGATGTCTGTTTTCCTTCCAAATTCTCCTTATGGTAAAGCAAATTTTTATCCTATGTCTGGCTCTCCTTTGTATATTGGAAACATATAACTTGTTTTCTAAGTTTCACAGGTCTATATCTGGAGGAATGTTGCCCCAAGAAAAACTGCATGCGTATAGCTAATTTATATGAGATTTTGCACTTAGCATTGCTACTGAAATGATTTAAGGCCTTTGAAGTATTGTGATATAAATAATGAATTTTACATATGGAAAGAACACATCTTTTGGGGATTCAGGAGACGGAGTATAACAGTTTAAATTTATTTTATTAATTCCAAAAATCTAAACATTATGTTCTTGAACTAATCCATTCCTATCTGGGTCCATTGGATAAGACTATGTCAGTGAGGCATGACTTAGACTGGGTCACCTCACTCTTACTGAATCATTATATAGACTGAGACACAAAAAGGGAGACAGTAAAAGCCACCATCTTGACCTCACCATGTGAGAGAGAGCACACAAGGATCGTTAGCAGCTGAGGCTGAAGCATGAAGTTCCCAAGAGCCTGGGTGCACAGAAATGTGCCATATGCCTGATAGCCCACAGTGGAATTTGGGAAGAAAGTGGAGTAACTGAGACCGAGAGGGGAGGCCCAGGGTCAAGCCCTATGCCTGATTTCCCACAGCTTAACTTTGGAAGATGATATATTCTAGAATGGAAGACAGGGACCTCAGCAGAGATCAGCTGTCATTTGCTTCACAATGTGGCAGGATGCCAGGATCATCAGTAGATGACTTTGATGATAAAGCATCTCTTATGGTGTTTGATTTGAACATTTTATGGCCTTGGAACTGCAAAGTTTTCCCCTAATAAAATTCCCATTATAAAATACAACTTATTTTTGGTACTTTGCATCAGCATCCCTTCAGCAAACTAATGCAGGAGAAATAGATGTCTCTACAATAATAGTTAGAGACTTCAATACACTATTCTCATTATTGTATAGAACATCTGGGCAGAGGATGAATAAGGAAACAGAGAGCTTAGGTAATATGGTAAATAAACTAGTTCTAACACACATATACAGAACATTGCACCTCAAAATGACAAGATATACATTCTTCTCAAGTGTTCATGGCTCTACCTCCAGGATAGAACACATGTTGAGTCAAAAACAGGTTTTAATAAATTTAAAAATTTAAAGTTTTAAAATTTTTGTATATAGAAATTATACAAAGCAGTTTCTCTGATCATAATGGGATGAAGCTGAAAATCAGTAACATGTGGAGGACTGGAAAATGCACAAATTTATAGAATTTAAACAAAACACTCTTAAATAGTCAATGAGTCAAAGAAGAAATTTCAAGAAAATTCAGTAAGTATCTAGAAAATAATGAAAACGAGAATACAACGTATCAAAACTTATGGTATGCAACAAATGCAGTACTGAGAGGGAAATTTATAGCTTTAAATGTCTACATTAAATGAGAAGAAAGAACTAAAATCAAAGATGTAATCATGCACTTGGAAGAACTAGAAAAAGAATAGCAAACTAATTCCAAAACAAGCAAAAAGAAACAAATAATAAAGATTAGAGCAGAGAAGATGACATTGGTGTAGGATGGAAGATTTCAACTCTTTTACAAAAAAAATGGAGGAAGCACAAAAAGCTGTCTGAGGGAGTTACTTTGGGGGTCTGTAGACCAGGAGAGTGATACATATCATCCAGGAGAGAAAAGGACAGATAGACAAAGAGTATAAAGTAAAAAACTTGAGTTACTTGACATTGCAACCGAGAATCATACCATCTCCCACTCTCAAGGTGAACAACCTGAATAAATCCCATGGCTCACTGCAGCCAACAGAGAGGGGGATGGAACTCTTCCTTCTTGGGAATGCAGTGGAGGGCAGAGAGTGGTTTTTCTTCAGTGAGTTTGGCAGTAGACCCAGTTTTGAATCTGGTCACTGGCCAGACCGGAATCACCAGTGAGACACCTCCATGGATTGGATAGTCCTGCTGGCAAGATGGGAAACTGCAATAAATATAAAAGCATTTTAGAGTCTCTCAAGTCCAGGCACTGCTGTAACTGGTCTGTGGACCATTAGTGGGTCCCTGTCCCTGTTTTGATAACTTAAGCTGGACAGTCTTAAAGATTTAGAATAAGTTGAACTAAAAATCAAAGAAGAGCTACAAAACAAAACAACTAGGCAAGAGAGAAAGAGAAATTGACCATCAGTGTAAAATCACCAACATAATCAGATGCCTAGAAATCAGCAAAAATGTACAAACTTCACCAGGAAGCAGGAAGGTAGGGCCCAGTCAGAGGACCAAGTAAAATTCCTGATGAGACACAAGATTTACGACAACTAATTAAAGATATTCACACATACTTCCTAAGTCAATTCAAAGAGTTGAAGTAAAATATGGATAAAGAGATACAGGATATTAAGGAGACACTGGGTGACTATAAAGAATAAATTGAAAGACTGCAAAGAAAAATAACAGAGCTTATGGAAATGAAAGACACAGTGGATGAGATTAAAAATACATATAACAGAAGATTTGAATTGGTGGAGGACAGAATTAGTGAATTGGAAGACAGAGCATCTGAACATGAAAAGACAGGAGAACAGAAAGGGAACAGAATGGAAAAAATGGAACAGGCTTTCAGGGAATTGGGGAATTGAATGACAATGTGAAATACACAAACATCCATGGGATATAGGTGTCCCAAAAGAAGAGAATGAAAAAGGGGTGGAGAAAATATTTGAAGAAATAATGACAGAAAACTTCACAAACCTTATGAAAGACATAAATGTCAATTTCTAAGAAGGACAATGTGCCCCACACAACATTGCATCACATACTAGAGAAGTTCAATAAGACTAAGTACCAATCTCTTATCAGAAACCATGGAGGCAAGAACGCAGTGGTATTATGCATTTAAGGTTTGGAGAGAAAAAATGAACAGTTGGAAAAATATATTCCATGCAAATAATTACCAAAAAAGGTCTAGATAACAATATTAATATTGGATAAAATAGATTTTAAATCCAAAAACTGTTACAAGAGATGAAGAAAACCATTAAATGTTAATAAAATGGACAATTCACCAAGAAGAAATAACAATCATAAACATATATGCGACTAGCTAGGTGCCCAAAAATACATGAAACCCACACTGGCAACAATGAAAGGAGAAATAGATGCCTCTACAATGATAATGTGAGACTTCAATATAACACTCTCAGCATTGGATAGAACATTTGGACAAAGGATCAATAAAGACACAGAGAGCTTGAATAATATTATAAAGGAACTAGACCTCCCAGATACTTACAGAGCATTATACCACTGAAGAGGGGGATATACATTCTTCTAAAGTGCTCACAGATCCTTCTCCATGTTAGACCATATGTTGGGTCACAAGACAGGTCTCAAAAAATTTCGAAAGATTGAAAATATACAAAGTACTTCTCTGATCATAACAATGAAGCTGGAAATCAACAGCACTTGGAAAATGGAAAATTTACAAATATATTGACATTAAACAACAAAATTAAATAATGAGTGGGTCAAAGAAAAAGAAGCAAGAGAAATCAGTGCATATCTCAAGACAAATGAAGATGAGAACACAGCATATCAAAATCTATGTGATACAGGGAAGGCAGTGTTAAGAGGGAAATTTACAGCCCTCATTGCTCTCATTTAAAAAGAAAAACAACTAACCACACCTAGAGGAACTAGAAAAAGAACAAAAAATTAATCCCAAAGCAAGCAGAAGAGCAAAAAGAACAAGCTTTACAGCAGAAATAAATGAAATTGAGAGCAACAACAACAAAATAAAACCAATAGAGAAAATCAACAACAACAAAAAATTGGTTCTTTTAGAAGATAGAAAATAAACACAACCTTAGCTAAACTGATAAAGAAAAAAGAGAGAAGATGCAAATAAATAAAATCAGAAATGAGAAGGGACCCTTATCACTCAACCTGCAGAAATAAAAGAATTCATAACAGGATACTATGAACAACTGTACACCAACAATTAGGCAATGTTGGCAAAATGGACAATTTCCTAGAAAGACACAAGCAACTTACACCTGAGAAGAAATAGAAGGCCTAAGCAAGCCAATCACAAGTAGTGACATTGAAACAGTCATCAAAAACC
>JAQZBX010012440.1:21260-41401 GCA_029593785.1 Cabassous unicinctus
GTATTACACCACTATCAAGTGCATTTTTTCCCTGTTATGCAAGGGTGGTTCAACACAAGAAACAGTGTAAAATTTCACATTAATAAATTGAAGAGGGAAAATTACCTGCTTATCTCAATTACCACAAAGAAGTCATTTGACAAAATACATCATCCTTTCTTGATAAAAACATTCTGAAAGATAAGAATAGAAGGGAAATTTCTTAACATGGTAAAGTGCATATATGAAAAACCCACAGCTAACATTGTATTCAACTCTGAAAGATTGAAAGCTTTCCTCCTGAAATGAAGAACAAGACCAGGATGCCCACGGTTACCACTGTTATCCAATGTTGTGCTAGAAGTCCTAGCTAGAACAAAAAGGCAAGGAAAGGAAATAAAAGGAATCCCAGTAGGAAATGAAGAAATAAAACTTTTGCTCTTCACAGTAGAGATGATTCTATACCTAGAAAATGCAAGAAAAAATCCACAACAAACCTACTAGAACTAATAGATGAGTTTAGCAAGTGGAGGGATACAAGATTAATATGCAAAAATGAGTAGCATTTCTATACACTAATAAAGAGCAATCTGAGGAAGAAGTAAGAAAAAAATTCCATTTGAAATAGGGACTAATAGAATCAAATATTTAGGAATAAATTCAACCAAGAATATAAAGGACCTGAATTCAGAAAACTACAAAATATTGTTAAAAGAAATCAAGAAGACCTAAATGAATGGAAGGATATTCTGTGTTCCAGGATTGGAAGACTAAATATCGTTAAGATGTCAATTCTACCCAAACTGATTTACAGATTCAATGCAATCCCAATAAAAATCCAACAGCCTTGTTTTCAGAAAAGGAAAAGCCAATTATCAAATTTATTTGGAGGGTAAGGGGCCCAAATAGTAAAAAATATATTACAGAACAAAAGAAGAGTGAAGTTGGAGAACTCTCACTTCCTGACTTTAAAGCATGTTACTTAGTTACAGTGGTAAAAACAGCATGGTACTGGCATAAAGACAAACACATTGACCAATGGAACCAAATTGAGAATTCAGAAATAGACCCTCACATCTATAGTAAAGTGATTTTTGACAAGGCTTTCAAGCCCTTCTAGCTGGGCCAAAAGAGTCTATTCAAGAAATGGTGCTGAAAGAACTGGATATCCATACCCAAAAGAAAAAAGGAGGACCCCTTTCTCACACCTTATGCAAAAATTAACTCAGCATGGATCAAGGACCTAAATATAAAAACCAAAACCAAACAATTCTTAGAATAAAATGTAGGGAAACATCTTGAAAACGTTGTAGCAGTTGATGATTTCTTAAACCTTACAACCAAAACACAATCAATGAAAGAAGAAAATAGGTAAATGGGCCCTATTCAAAATTCAACACTTTCGTGCTCAAAGGACTTTTAAAATGTGAAAGGTCAGGCTACTTATTGGGAGAAAATTTTTGGAAACCAAATATCCAATAGGGGTTTGATCTCCACGTTATATAAAGAGATCATACAACTCAACGATAAAAATACAAGTAACCCAATTTAAAAATAGGCAAAAGACTTGAACAGAATTTTTTTCTAAAGAAGAAATAATATGGCCTGAAAGCAATGAAATGATGTTCAACCTTAGTAGCTATTAGGGAACTGCAGATCAAAACTACAAGAGAACATTTCATGCCTTACAGATTTTTACTAAAAAGGCAGAAAACTATAAGTTCTGGAGAGGATATGGAGTAATAGGAAATCTCCTCCTTAAATGTGGGTGGGAAGGTAAAATGGTGCAGCCTCTGTGGACGATAATTTGGTGGTTCCTCAGAACTGCCATATGAAGATAATTTGGTGGTTCCTCAGAACTGCCATATTATCTGGTAATCCCACTACTAGTATTACATTCAGAAAAACTGAAAGCAGAGACATGAACTGACATTTGCACACCGATGTTCATAGAATCATTATTCACAATTGCCAAAAGATGTAAACTACCCAAGTGTCTACAAACCAATGAATGGTTAAACACAATGTGGTTTATATATATGATGGATTACTATTTAGCTGTAAGAAGAAATGAACTTGGGATGCATATGAAAACATGGATGAAACTGGACATTATGTTGATTGAAATAATCCAGACACACAAATAAACACATATGATATGGTCTCACTAATATGACCTAAATATGATGAGAAACTTTTGGAGTTAATGTGTAGTGTATAGAGGAAGTGAATGTAGCTCAAGTGGTTGTGCACCTGCTTCCCATGTATGAGGTCCCTGGTTCGATCCCTGGTATGTCCTAAAAACAAAACAAAAACAACAAATAAATGGAAAAAAAAACCAAAAACCAACAACTCTCATTGGGAAGCAGACGTAGCTCAGAAGTTGAGTGCCTGCTTCCAATGTACAAGGTCCTGGGTCCAAACCCTGGTACCTCCTTAAAAAATGTAATATAAATGTCACTAGGAGATAGAGTTTGGGTTGAGAAGGGGAACTGATGCTGAATGTATATAGAATCTTGAATAAAGATGATTGTAAGTGTGAGAAAATGGTTAGAATGGGTGGTAACATATTATAGTGAGTATAATCAACACCGCTGAATTATAAATGTGATTTTGGCTTAAAAGAAGTAGTCTAGGGAGGTTAATATCAATTGAAAAAAGCTACAGGATAATCTAGGGACTGTATAATAGTGATTTTGGTGGTGAAAGATGATTGTCGCTAATTGTACTAATACAAGAAGGGCTCCCGTATTACAAGATGTTAAGAATATGGAGATACATGGGGAAAATATAACTAATTTAACATACAGACTATAGTTAAAAGTAATATTGTAATATTTTACAACAATTGCAAAGAAGGAACTATATCAAGGCTAAGTGTCAATAATGGAGGGTATAAGGTATATGGGATTTTTCCTTTTGGAGTCGCAAAAATATTCCAAAATGGACTGAGCTGATGACAGCACAACTATTTGATGAAACTGAGAGTCACTGAAGCACACTTTGGGTGGTTTGTACAAGGCAGGGGACCATATAATACAGTGAACCCTGTGGTGAATGATGGGCTGTGGTTAACAGTACAAATACGAGAATGTTATCTCAAGAACTATAACAAATATGCAATACGAATACATGATCTTAATAGGATGGTTTGTGGTAAAACATATCAAATATAAACTATGGACTATAGATAGCAGTAATATTATGATGATGTTCTTTCAGTATTTGTAAAAAATGTGTCACTTCCATGTCAGGTGTTGGTGGTAAGGTGATATATGGGAAGCCTGTGTGGTATGTATGATTGTTTTGTTAACTCACAACTTCTCAAACCAAAATAAAAATTTAAAAAATGATTAGAACAGAAATAAATGAAATAGAGAACAAAAAAATAGGGAGTCAACAAAACCAAAAGTTGTTTTTTTTTTGAGATCTACACAATTGTCAAACCCTTAGCTAACTGACAAAGAAAATAGAAAACAGGATAAATAAAATAAGAAATGAGAGGGGTATCATTACCACTCACCCTATAGAAATAAAAAAGGTCTTAAGAGATTACTATGGACAACTGTTAACAAACTAGACAATGCAGATGAAATAACAAATTCCAAGAAACACTGAAGCAACTTGCATGATCCTAGAAGAAATAGAAGACCTCAACAATCTAATCACAAGAGATTGAATCAGTCACTACAAACTCCCAAAGAAGAAAATCCCAGGCCCAGATGGCTTCACAGGTGAATTCTACCAGTCATTCAAAGATGATTTAATATCAATCCTGCTCAAACTCTTTGAAATATTTGAACAAGGGTGTGGCAGTATGAAATTATTTTATGAATCCCAAAAATGAAAGATTATATCTGTGAACTAATCCATTCCTGTGGGTATGAGACCCTTTCAATTGAATGTCAGTGAGACATGACTCAAGTTAAGTCTCTGCCATTTTGCTGGGTCTGATAAAAACAGAGAAACAGAGAAAAAGGCACAGACACAGATAAGATTTTACCCCCCAATAAATGCCCTTTAAAAAAGCCAAGTAATTTCTGGTACTTTGCATTGGCAGCCCTTTGGCAAACTAAAACAAGGGGGAACACTAGCGAATTCATTCAATGAAGCCAATGTTACCTCAATACCAAAACCTGATAAAGATACTATAAGAAAACAAAAATATTAGAAAAATAACTCTAATGACTATAGATGCAAAAATCCTCAACAAATACTTGCTAATCGAATCCAACAGCACATTAAAAGAATCATACACCCCGATCAAGTGGTTCCCAAGAAGGCAAGAGTGGTTTAACACAAGAAAATCAATTAGTGTAATAAACCACATTAATAAATCAAAGAAAAAAAATCTCATGTTCATCACAATTGACACAGAAAAGACATGTGACAAAATACAGCATCCTTTCTAATAAAATACTCCAAAAGATAGGAATAGAATGAAACTTTCTCTACATGGTAAAGCGCATATATGAAAATCCCACAGCTAACATTGTACTCAATGTTGAGGAGTGAAAATCCTCTCACTGAGATAGGGAACAAGACAAGAATGGCCACTGTTACCACTATTATTCAATATTGTGCTAGTATTATTCTAGTTAGAGCAATGAAGCAAGAAAAAGAAATAGAATGCATCCAAATTGGAAAGAAGTAAAACTTTTGGTATTAGCAGATGACATGATCCTATACCTAGAATATCTAAATAATATGCAATAAATCTACTAGAGCTAATAAACAAGTCCAGGAATGTGGAATATAATATTAATATGCAAAATCAGTATACTTTCTATATGCTAGTTATGTGTAATTTGAAAAGGAAATCAAGAAAAAATAATCCATTTACAATAGTGACTAAGAGAATCAAATATTTAGGAATAAACTTAACCAAGGTTGTAAAGGATCTATATTCAGAAAACTACAAAATATTGTTAAAAGAAATCAAAGATGACCTAAATAAATGGAAGGATATTCTGTGTTCATGGATTGGAAGACTAAATATCATTAAGATATAAATTCTTCTGAAATTGATTTACAGATTCAATGCAATCCCAATTAAAATTCCAACAGCTTTTTTCACAGAAATGGGAAAGCCAATTATCAAATTTATGTGGAAGAGTAAGAGTATAGCCAAAATAGATAAATATGACCACTTAAAAATTAAATACATTTGTGCTTCCAAAACTTTGTGAAGAAGGTGAAAAAGTAACCTAGGAAATGGAAGAAAATATTTAGAAACCACATATCTGATAAGGTTTTGATTGCCATAATATATAAAGAGATCATACAACTCAAGGATAAAGAGACAAGCAACCCAATTTAAAAAATGGGCAAAACACTTGAACAGATGTTTTTCCAGAGAGGAAATATAGATGGCTACAAAGCACATGAAAAAAGTTCAACAACACTACCTAATAGGGAAATGCAAATCAAAACTACAATGAGATAGCATTTCACACCTTATAGAATGGCACTACTGAAAAACAGAAAACTACTAGCATTAAAGAAGATATGGAGAAATAGAAATGCTCCTTCACTGTTGGTGGGAATGTAAAATGCTGCAGCCTCTATGTAAGACAGTTTGATGGTTTCTCAGGAAACTAAATATGATCCGGAAATCTAACAGTTAAGAATGTATTCAGAAGAACTGAAAGCAGGGACAAGAACTGACATTTGCACACCGATATTCATAGCATCATTATTCACAATTGCCGAAAGATGGTAACAACCCAAATATCCATCAACTGACAAATGGATAAACAAAAGGTGGTTTATACACACGATGGAATTCTATTAAGTTGTAAGAACAATGAACTTGGGATACATATGAAAACATGGATGAACCTTGAGGACATTATGTTGAGTGAAATAAGCCAGACACAAAAGGACACATATTGTATGGTCTCACTAGTAAGATGTAAAAACAGTAAGTAATCCCATGGTGTTATAACCTAGAGTATCAGCTACTAGGAGATAGAATGAAGTTTGAGTAGGGGAAGGTGATGCTTAATGTCTGTAGAATTTTTAATGAAGTTGATGTGAAGGTTTGTAAATGGATAGAGGTAATGGTAACACATTGTAGTGAGTACAGTTAATACCACTGAAAGGCGTAATCTAGGGTCATAACTGTCAATAGGAAGTTAAAGGATAAACTGGGTACTGTATAACATAGTGAACTCAGTGGTGGATAAAGATTGTGGTTAATAGTACAAATACAAGAGTGTTCTTCCATGAGCTAGAACAAATATATATCACCATTTCAAAGTATTATGGTGATATATGGGGAAAATACACTAATGGAATTTTGGACTATAGTTAACAGTAATACTGTAATATTTTTTCATCAATTGCAATGAAGGGAGTATAACAATGCTAAAGGTCAAAAATAGGGTAATGTAAGGGGATATGGGGTTTTTCTTTTTGGAGTAATGAAAACATTCTAAAATTGACTGTGATGATAACAGCACAACTCTGTGATTAGACTGAAAGCCACTGAGTGTACACTTAGGATGAACTGTACAAACATGGGACTGTACAACACAGTGAACCCTGTGGTGGATGGACCACCAGTCAGTTTGATGAAGGACTGTGGTCCATGTTTCAGTTAGCCACCTGAACAAACTGTTTGAACCCTTTCTAAACCCTCCAGCTACAGCACTGAACCCAGAATTTCTGGTTAGTGGGCCCATATCAATAAATTCAGACTGATCCAACTTTATATTCTTTCCACCATTATCTCAAACCTTTAGTATCCATTCCCACACTTTTCCCCTTGATTTCTATCTATACATGTTGGAAAACTCATTCTCTGAAAGTTCTTTCAGAGTATAGCATACTTCCTCCTGAGTCACACTTTGTATTTCACCTTTGGGGGCTTGTTGTGATTTTAGTCTAGTAATAGGTCTCGAAGACAAGAGGAGTGGTGGGGGTGGGAAAGGACAAGGATTAGAGATATCTTGCAGGCAACTGACCTCAAGGCATTCCTTTGCATTTTCTTCTGGTGAGACAGGATTAAACTCTTCAGGCAAGGGTTGGAAGGCAGATTCCTCAGGGCAAACTGGAAGTTGGGCAGTGCATGCTGGAGTTTGGCTGGTACCTGCCTCGTGGCTGGGAGGAGGTCCAGTCTCTCTGGGGCAGGCTGGAGGCTGGGCAATGCATGCTGGAGTTAGGTTGGTACCAAAAGATGGCCTAGCATGTCTGATGTTGAGATGCCCGATTTGCCCTGTTATACAGTAGAGGAGGGGACTCAAAGGCTTAGAGAGATTGGAATGCTAGAATGGATTTACCATTTGAGACCTGCCCACCCACCCCAGGAATGTCCAGAGGACACACGTTTAACTAGGACTGTGAGGAATAAATTTGTAAGACTAACTCCATCTTCTCTGAAGAGCTCTGTGGTTGCTCTTCTCTGCAGTCCAGATATTACTGTAGGGAGGGCTGTAATGGAATTGGAATCCTTAATCATTATGGGGATGATCGGATCTCGGTCCGAAAAAGTCAAGTAACAGCTGTTAATCGCTAAAGGCAACGTGGCCATGTCTACCCCAATGAAAGCCAGATTCAAAGCAGCACACAGAATAGTCTGAGTTGCATGGAATTATGGCATTGGCTAATAGATCTTGGGGTACCTAGAAGTGCAATACATGGGCAGTCTACTAAATTTCTTCTGGATCTGTATAAGCAGAAGGGTTCTAGGTCGATTGAACAAAACCCTAACTCAAATTACAGGTGCAGAGAATCACAGCCCTTTAATCAATTCCCAGACTTGAGACAGTTTACAGACCCAGATCCCCTTGAATGAGGAGACAGCCAGGTCCCCTTGGGGAAGGATCTTGTTAAATTGCCAAAAATTTATATTGTTAATCTTTCACCCACCTTTCCCCAGGGAGACCTACGGTCTTTTGCCAGAGTAACTGTGCATTGGGGAAAAGGAAATGAGCAGATATTTCAGGGATTATTAGACACTGGCTCAGAAGTGACATTAATTCCAGGAGACCCAAAATGTCACTGTGGTCCACCAGTCAGAGTAGGGGCTTATGGAGGTCAGGTGATTGATGGAGTTTTAGCTCAGGTCCACCTCACAGTGGGTCCAGTGGGTCCCCGGACCCATTCTGTGGTTATTTCCACAGTTCCAGAATGCATAATTAGAATAGACATACTCAGTAACTGGCAGAATCCCCACATACGATCCCTGACTTGTGGAGTGAGGGCTATTATGGTTGGAAAGGCCAAGTGGAAGCCTCTAGAACTGCCCCTGTCTAGCCAAATAGTAAATCAAAGGCAATACCAGATTCCTGGAGGTATTGCAGAGATTAGTGCCACCATCAAGGATTTGAAGGATGCAGGGGTGGTGATTCCCACCACATCCCCATTCAACTTTCCTATTTGACCTGTGCAGAAAACAGATGGATCTTGAAGGATGACAGTAGATTTTTATAAACTTAACCAGGTGGTCACTCCAATTGCAGCTGCTGTCCCAGATGTGATATCATTGCTTGAGCAAATCAACACAAACCTTTGTACCTGGTATGCAGCTGTTGAACTGTCAAATGCTTTTTTTCTCAATTGCCATTAGTAAGGACCACCAGAAACAGTTTGCTTTCAGCTGGCAAGGCCAGCAGTATACTTTCACTGTCCTGCCTCACAGTTATATCAACTCTCCAGCCCTAGGTCATAATATTGTCTGCAGGGACCTTGATCATCTCTCCCTCCCATGAGACATCACACTGGTCCTTTATATTCATGATATCATGTTGATAGGACTCTCTGAGCAGGAAGTAACAAAAACTCTAGATTTATTGGTAAGGCATTTGCATGAGAAAGGATGGGAGATAAATTCAACAAAAATACAGGGTCCTTCCACCTCAGTGAAATTTCTAGGTGTGCAGTGGTGTGGGGCCTGCTGAGTTATACCTCTTCTAAAGCAAAGGATAAGCTGTTGCACCTGGCCCCTCCTATGACCATAAGAGAGGCACAATGCTGAGTTGGCCTCTTTGGATTTTGGAGACAACACATTCCTCATTTGGGTGTGCTACTCCAGCCCATTTACTGAGTGACCAGAAAAGCTGCTAGTTTTGATTGAGAACCCGAACAAGAGGAGGCCCTGCAACAGGTCCAGGCTGCTGTGCAAGCTGCACTACCACTTGGACCACATGATCCAGCAGATTCAATGGTGCTGGAAGTTTCAGTGGCAAATAGAGATGCTGTCTAGAGTCTTTGGCAGGCCCCTATAGGGGAATCACAATGCAGACCTTAAGATTTTGGAGCAAAGCCTTGCCATCCTCTGCAGATAAGTACTCCCCTTTTGAGAAGCAGCTTTTGGCTTGCTACTGGGCCCTAGTAGAGACTGAATGCTTAACCATGGGCCATCAAATTACCATGAGACCTGAGTTGCCTATTATAAGCTGGGTATTACCTAACCCATCAAACCATAAAGTTAGGCGTGCACAGCAGCATTCCATAATAAAGTGGAAGTGGTATATATGAGATAGGGCTCCAGCAGGTCCTGAAGGCACAAGTAAGTCACATGAGGAAGTAGCCTAAATGTCCATGGTCACCACCCCTGCCATGTTACCTTCTCTTTCCCAGCCCACAGCTTTGGCCTCTTGGGGAGTCCCTTACAATCAGTTGACTGAGGATGAGAAAACTCTGGCTTTGTTTATAGATGGTTCTGCATGATATGCAGGCACCACCCAAAAGTGGACAGCTGCAGCACTGCAGCCCTTTTCTGGAACATCCTTGAAGGATAGTGGTGAGGGCAAATCTTCCCAGTGGGCAGAACTTCGAGCAGTGCACCTAGTTGTTCATTTTGCTTGGAAGAAGAAAAGGCCAGACGTGCATTTGTATACTGATTCATGGGCTGTTGCCAATGCTTTAGCTGGATGGTCAGGGACTTGGAAGGAACATGATTGGAAATTGGTGACAAGGAGATCTGGGTAAGAGGTACGTGGATAGACCTTTCTGAATGGGCAAAAAACATGAACAAATTTGTGTCCCACATGAATGCTCACCAGAGGGTGACTTCAGCAGAGGAAGAGTTTAATAATCAAGTGGATAAGATAACCCACTCTGTGGGTAATGCTCAGCCTCTTTCCCAAGCCACTCCTGTCATTGCCCAAAGGGCTCATGAACAAAGTGGCCATGGAGATAGGGATGGATGTTATGCATGGGCTCAGCAACATGAACTTCCCCACACCAAGGCTGATTTGGCTACAGACATTGCTAAATGCCCAATCTGCCAGCAGAAGAGACCCACACTCAGCCCCCGATATAGCACCATTCCTCGAGGTGACCAGCCTGCTACTGGTGGCAGTTTGACTACATTGGGCCATTTCCACCATGGAAGGGGCAGCAATTTGTTTTAACTGGAATGGACACATACTCTGGATACGGGTTTGCACTTCCCGCATGCAATGCTTCTTCCAAAACTACCATCTGTGGACTTACTGAAAGTCTTATCTACTGCCGTGGCATTCCACAGCATTGCTTCTGATCAAGGAACCCATTTCACAGCAAATGATGTGTGGGAATGGGCTCATGCCCATGGAATTCACTGGTCTTACCATGTTCCCCATCACACTGAAGCAGCTGGATTAATAGAACGGTGGAATGGCTTTTTGAAGACTCAATTATGGCACTAACTAGGTGGCAATACCTTGCAGGACTGGGGCAATGTTCTCCGGGAGGCTGTGTATGCTTTAAATCAGTGCCCTCTCTATGGTGCCATTTCTCCCATAACCAGGATTCATGGGTCCAGGAATCAAGAGGTGGCACCACTAACTATTGCCCCTAGTGACCCACTAG
This sequence comes from Cabassous unicinctus, assembly GCA_029593785.1. Lineage (NCBI taxonomy): Eukaryota > Metazoa > Chordata > Mammalia > Cingulata > Chlamyphoridae > Cabassous > Cabassous unicinctus. The sequence continues at coordinate 32,040 of JAQZBX010012440.1, forward strand.
GAAAATTTTTGCTTCCTGTCCCTTCAACTTTAAGCTCTGCTGGTCTACAGGTTTTAGTTCCAAAAGGAGGAGTGCTGCCACCAGGGAACACAACAATGATTCCATTGAACTGGAAGTTAAGACTGCCACCTGGCCAATTTGGTCTCCTCTTACCTGTGAATCAACAGGCAAAGAAAGGAATTACTGTATTGGCTGGGGAGATTGATCCTGACTATCAAGGGGAAATAGGACTACATCTGCATAATGGGGGTAAAGAAGAGTTTGCCTGGAATGCGGGAGATCTTCTAGGGCATCTCCTAGTATTGCCATGCTCTGTGATTAAAGTCAATGGAAAATTGCAAGAAACCAATTCAAGCAGGAATAACAATGGCACAGAATCTTTGAGAATGAAAGTTTGGTTCACCCCAACAGGCAAAGAACCACAGCCAGCTGAAGTGCTTGCTGAAGGTATCGGGAACATGGAATGGGTAGTGGAAGAAGGTAGTGACAAATATGAACTTCGACCATGTGACCAGTTACAGAAACGAGGACTGTAACAGTCATGAACCCTTCTTCCTTGTTTTGTTATGAGCTTGATTGTATATGTACACAAAACGAATTTCTTTGTTTTCTTCCCCAGCTTTTTCCCCTATCATATGAAAAGTTGTATTAATTTCACATCATAATATTTAAGGATGTCAAGTTTAAGAGTGAATATTACCCAAGACTTGCATGCTATTCTGTAGGGAATTAATGCATTTCCAGTTATACGCAGGGGAGTTGAACATTGTTAGGTGAAAATATATATGTATGCTTGTCTGTTATTGTTTTTACTTAGAGACTAAGTATGGTTTAGGGTAATGTGTACGGTTGCCAAGTTGACAAGGGGTGGACTGTGATGGTTAGGCTAATGTGTCAACTCGGCCAGGTAATTGTGTCCAGGTGTTTGGTCCAGTAAGCACTGGGCTAATTGTAATAGAAAAGCATTTATGGACTTTAATCACCAGTGAGTTTACTGAGTGGATGGCTGATTACATCTGCATCAATCAGGGAGATTACGTCATCAATGGGTGACACTTTTAGCCAATCAGTTGAATGCCTTAAAAGGGGAAGTGATTTCAACATTCTGAGAGAATTTCCCAGCTTGTCATTGGACAGCCAACTTCTCCCAGAAACTCATCAAGGACCTTTCATCAGACTTTCATCGGAGGTCCTGGTTTGCAGCCTGTCTGTGGAACCAGGACTTGTGCATCCCCACAGTCGCATGAGAGACTTTTATAAAATCTCATGTTACTGACAGATATCTCCTGTTGAGTCTGTTTCCTGAGAAAACCCTGACTAATACATGGGTGTTTAAACCATTTGCAATTAAGGTGATTGTTGATCTTGATACATATAAGTCTATAACCTTGCACTTTGCTTTTTATTCATATTATTCATTCTTTGTTTCTGTTTTTCACAGAAAAATTTCCAATTTTAATCCTTTTTTTCTTGACTTTCTATGATTTAATGTCATATTATGGTTGTTTTAGGATAGAAACTATGTATCTTTAACTTATCACAATCTACTATCAAGAGGATTATATCATTTTTCTTAAAATATGAAAATCTTACAACAGTGTATTTCCATATTTCCCCTCCCAGACTTTTGTTTTCTTATATTTTAATTCTACATTTGTTATAACCCCCAGTTACAGTATTGATTTTTGCTTTAAAGAGTCAATTACTTTTCAGTTGAGATAGTTGTAAGAAATAATACAGATAGATGCTGTGAACTGCTTACCCATTTACCCCATGTTCCCATGTTTTAATTTACTAAAAGCTGCTGGAAAGCATTATACTAGAAATGTGTTGGCTTTTACAAGGTTGAAAACATACAATTCTGAGTCTGTGAAAACGTCCAGATCAAGCCACATGGAGGCATTTGCTTCACTTCTGGGTCTCATTGCTTAGGCCTCTAGCTTCATCTCTCCTGGGTTCTGTAAGGTTTTCTCTGTATTTTTGTCTTCCATTGATTTCATCTTCTTGCTCTCATGGTGTTCTCTCTTCTCCTGCGTCTTTTTTTTTCTGTATTAGCAGCTTTTTATTCCTCCCTGTATAAAGGACTCCATGAAGAGAATTAAGACCCACCATGGGGAGAGTCAGGGGTAAGATGGCGTCAACTTAAGTGTGCACTCACCATCTTTCTTGCAAAAGACAGTTGATTGGGGACAGGATCTAGCCTAAGTGAGATGTTCTGGTAGCCCATGGAGCAGGAGACTTTGGGGCATCGATCTGGAGGGAGCTGGACAAGGAGATAGATTGCTCAAGATAAAACCACGAGTTTTTAGCCCTGTGGATATCATGGATTGCTTAGCCCCACCCTCAGAACAAAGAGCCGGGGTGAGCCCCGACTCCCACTGGCCACCCAGCGAGAGGGAGCATTCTCCAAGAGTGGGAGGGTTCTGGCAAGGGGTGGAGAGGAGTTTCCTCTTTGTGGATTCGGTTGCCTGGACCCCATTAGAGCTTTGGGGAGCACATTAGCCGGCTCAAAGTGACACCAGGCTGAGGGGAGAAGCAAATCTGATGAGGAAGCCTGATTTACCTAACCGTCCTGGGATACAGAGGCTTGGCCTGAGAGAGGGCAGAGTCAGCCAATTTGATAGTTCTGCGCTGAGGACTATCAGAATTTCAACACCTTTAAGGGAGTCAGGCAGTGGGAAGCGCCTAATAAGTTTTCAAGAACCTATTTAGATTCCCCTGGGAGGAGGGGGTAGTCTAGAAGAGGCTTGAAAAATCACTTTGATGCACTGTACTTAGTCATCAAGGTCCCATTTGAATTTCAAAAGGGAACTCAATCTGTCCAGGAGATGGGAGGGGGGGTCTGCTTATACAGCCTGCTGAATCCAGCTGCCCTAAGAGAGTAAAATCTGCCTGGGGGAAAATGACTGAATAAATTTCTGAAGAGCTGGCTACACAGTTGGAGGGGTAGCTCAGTGAAGGAATTTCTGCTTTGAATGTACAAGGTCCTTGGTTCGATTCCTGACTCCTTTAAGAGTGGTGATCCACAGGGATATCTAATATCCAGCTGATACCATAGAACAGGGAAAACATAGACATTATTTTTGTACTACCTTCGTTTGGGTCCTTTATTTTTTTTAAAAAAAAAAGGTTACTAAAAAAAAAAATTAACTTACTTTACTTGCTAAAACCTGCCTCAAAACCTGCAGAAAGAAGCCTGCAGGGTAATTGATTGATAAACACAGGCAGCCTGGGAGGTTCCACAAGGGCCCATTATGGAACACGGTTCTTCCTTAGCTTTGTTTGACTGCTTGCTTGTGTGTTTGCTTGGGTTATTTTTTTTTTTTTATTGCTGTTGTTGTTGTTTTGTTCCTTGTTTTTCTTTCCTCTTTCCTCCCTCCCCTCTTTTTATTTTTTAAAAATTATTTGCTGCTAGCTTGTTTCTTCTTTGCTGTGCTTCTCCTTCCTTCATTTCCCATTTTCTGTGTAAACTGATTTTGTCTACCAACGCTATCTCTATTCCTTCCTTCATCTTTCTATCTTCTGCTTTCAGTTGTGGTGTTTACATTACACCTTTTTTTATTAGTCCTCAACTTTATTGGTTTCATTTTCTATCTTGTCTATTCTGTTTTCTTTTTTTATATATTAACTTTTTTCTTTCTGTCCTTTCTTTTTCTCTCTCTCCTCATCATTCTGGCCTTTTAAATTATTCTATATATTTTTCTCTATTTGGGTTCCCATTTCATTGTAGGTACTCCACTTTTTTATTCCTATCACCCTACACTGCTTACGTGAGTTAAATATTCATTTTGCTAAGTCTTATATGGCCCTTCTTCTAACTTTTATTGTTATTTCTATTATTCTTTTTCTTTTCTTACCTCTTTCGATTTCTCTGGCCCTAATCTGTTTCCTTCAAGGGCACATAGAAAACAGCAAGGAAATAGAACAAGAAGAACAAAGTCTCAAAGAGAAAACTTAACACACACACAAAGCCAGCAGCTAAACAAAACTCTAGAGTAGAGAGAGGAACTAATCAACTTAATAAGCCCATCAAGATAAATGATAACCAGAGGGCAACAAAAAATTACAAACCATACTAAGAAACAGGAAGACATGGACCAGTCCAATGAACAAATTAAAAACCACGAAGAGATGCAGAACGTTGAACAACTAATCAAAGCTGTCCAAACGAATATTATAGAACAACTTAATGAAGTGAAGTAAAAGATTAAGGATATTAAGAAGACACTGGGAGAACATACTGAAGAAATTGTAAGCATACATAAAAAGATAACGGATATGAGGGTGAAGAATGGCATAATCCAAGAAAACAAAAAGACAAAGGAAGCACATAACAGCACATTTGACCAGGCAGAAGAAAGATTCAGTGATGTGGAAGACAGTACATCTGAAAACAAGCATAAAGCAGAACAGATAGATAAAAAGATAGAAAAAATCCAGCAGGGAATTAGGGATTTAAAACGACAACACAAAATGCACAAACATGTTCATTATAAGCATCCCAGAGGGAGAAGAGAAGCGAAAGGGAACAGAAGGAATATTGAAGGAAATAATGGGTGACACCTTCACAACCCTATTGAAGGAGATGGACGTACGTGTACAGGAAGCACAGTTCACCCCAAACAATATAAATCCTAACAAGCCTACTCCAAGACATATATTTGTCAAAATGCCCAATGCTCAAAACAAAGAGAAAATACTGAAGGCAGCAAGAGAAAAGAGAACCATCACATACAAGAGAAACTCAATAAGATTAAGTACTGATTTCTCATCTGAAACCATGGAGGTGAGAAGGCAGTGGTATGACATAGTCAAGGTACTAAAAGAAAGAAAACTACCAGCCATGAATTCTCTATTCAGCAAAGCTGACATTAAAGAATGATGGAAAGTTCAAAATATTCACAGATAAACAGAAATTAAGAGACTATGCCAAGAAGAAACCTGCCCTTCAAGAAATACTAAAGGGAGTTCTGCAGGTTGAAAGGAAAAAACAGGAGAGAGAGCGTTTGAAGAGAGTGTAAGAATAACTCAAAAGACAAAAAGAGAAATAAAAACAACATATGACACACATAAACCCAAAGAAAATATGGCTGATGCAAGAAATTTCTTGAGAGTAATAACACTGAATGTTAATGGAATAAACTCACCAATAAAGAGACACAGAATGGCAGAATGGATAAGGAAATATGACCCATCTATATGTTGTCTACAAGAAACCCACCTTAGACCCAGGGATTCAAGGAGGCTGAAACTGAATGGCTGGAAAACAATTTTACAAGCAAACAATAACCAAAAAAGGGAGGGAGTAGTTATACTAATATCAGACAAAATAGACTTTAAATGCAAAATTATTGTAAGAGAGAAAGATGGACACTATATATTAGTAAGAGACGTAATCTTTCAAGAAGAAAGAACAATCATAAGCACTTATGCAACTAATCAGGGCACCTCAAAATACATAAGGCAAACACTGGAAAGATTAAGTGGAGACAAAAATGCCTCTACAATTATAGTGGAGGACTTTAATACACCACTATCACCATTAGGCAGAACATCTCGACAAAGAATCAATAAATAAACAAAGACTCTGAATAATACCTTAGAGTATCTGGACCTAATAGACATAAACAGAATACTACACTCAAATAGAGAGGGACATATATTCTTCTCTAGTGCACATCGATCATCCTCCAAGATAGAACACATGCTAAGCCACAGAAAAAATCTCAATGAATTCAGAAAGATTGAGATTATACAAAGTAATTTCTCTGACTACAATGGAATGAAATTGGAAATTAGTAAGAGCCAGAGAACCAGATTGGACACAAAGATGTGGAAGTTAAACAACACACTCTTAGACAAACAGTGTGTCAAGGAGGAAATCTCAAAAGAAGACTGTAACTACCTTAAAATGAATGGAAATAACAACACAAACCTATGAGATGCAGCAAATGCTGTACTGAGAGGGAAATTCATAACCATAAATCAAAAAAGAAGAAAGAGCTAAAATCGAAGGCCTAACTGAACACCTGGAGGAATTGGAAAAACAACAACAAATTAACCCCAAAAGAAGTAGAAAGAAGAAAATAACAAAGATTAGAGCAGAACTAAATGAAATAGAAAATAGGAAAGCACTAGAAAAAATAAACAAGACCAAAAACTTTTCCTTGGAGAAGATCAATAAAATTGAGAAAACCTTAGCCAGACTAACAAAGAAAAAAAGAGAGCAGATGCAAATGCATAAAATAAGAAATGAGGAAGGGGATATCACCACTGACCCCACAGAAATAAAGAGTATCATAAGAGGATACTTTGAAAAATTATATGCCAAAAAAATGATAATTTAGAGGAAATGGAGAAATTCCTAGAAACTCACAAGCAGCCTACATTGACAAAAGAAGAAACTGATGAACACAACAGTCCAATTACAAATAAGGAGATAGACTCAGTCATCAAAAACCTCCCAACTAAGAAGAGCACAGGACCAGATGGCTTCACAGTTGAATTCTACTGAACATTCCAGAAAGAGTTAACACCAATCCTGCTTAAGCTCTTCCAAAAAATAGAAGTAGAAGGAACATTGCCTAACTCATTCTATGATGCCAGAATTACTCTAATACCAAAGCCAAACAAAAATGCCAAAAGAAAGGAAAATTACAGACCAATCTCTCTAATGAACCTAGATGCTAAAATACTCAACAAAATACTTGCTAATCACATTCAACAACATATCAAACAAATTATACACCATGACCAAGTGGGTTTCATACCAGGTATGCAAGGATGGTTCAACATAAAAAAAAACCACAATCAATCTAATACACCACATAAACAGATTGAATGAAAAAAAAAATCACATGATCATCTCTATAGATGCAGAAAAAGCATTTGACAAAATACAGCATGCTTTCCTGATAAAAACAATGCAAAAGATAAGAATATAAGGAAACTTTCTGAACATGATAAAGGGTATATATGAGAAACCCAGATCCAACATCATCTTCAATGTTGAAATCCTAAAAGCTTTCCCTCTAAAATCAGGAACAAGACAAGGATGCCCACTATCACCAGTCCACCTTAACATTGTCTTAGAAGAACTTGCTTGAGCACTGAGTCAAGAAAAATATATAAAAGGCATCCAAATAGGAAATGAAGAAGTAAAAATTTCACTATTTGCTGATGACATGATCCTACACATAGAAAGCCCTGAGAAATCTACAAAAAATTTTCTAGAGCTTATAAAGGAGTTCAGTAATGTTGCAGGCTATAAGATCAGTGCTCAAAAATCAGTAGCATTTCTGTACACAAATAATGAGCAATCTGAGGAGAAAATCAAGAAAAAAAATACCATTTACAATAGTAACTAAAAGTATCAAGTACTTAGAAATAAATTTAACTAAAGATGTAATGGACTTATATACAGAAAACTACATAACACTGTTAAAGGAAATCAAAGAAGATGTAAATAAATGGAAGAATATTCCCTGTTCTTGGATAGGAAGACTAAATATCATCAAGATGTCTATCCTACCCAAACTAATCTACAGATTTAATGCAATCCCAATAAAAATCAACACTGTATTTATTAATGAATTGGAAAAACTAACACAGAATTTTTGGGAGGGTAAGGGGCTCCAAATCACCAAAGACATATTGAAAAAGAAAAATGAAGTTGGAGGTATCACACTACCTGACTTTAAAACATACCACAAAGCTACAGTGGTCAAAACTACATGGCATTGGCACAAGGATAGACATACTGACTAATGGAACTGAATTAAGAGTTCCGATATAGATCCTCACATAGGAATCATCTGATATTTGACAAGGCTACCAAGCCCATTCAGTTGAGAGAGAATGGCCTCTTCAACAAATGGTGCTTGGAAAACTGGATATCCATATCCAAAAGAATGAGAGAGGAACACCATCTCACACCTTATACAAAAATCAACTCAAGATGCATCAAAGATCTAAATATAAGATTCAAGACCATAAAGACCATGGAAGATAAAATAGGGAAGCATCTACAGGACCTTGTAATAGGAAATGGTTTCATGAATTTCACACCCAAAGCACAAGCAGTAAAAGAAAAAATAGATAAATGGGATCTCCTCAAAATTAAAAAGTTCTGCACTTCAAAGAAAGTTATCAAGAAAGTAAAAAGGCAGCCTACCCAATGGGAGAAAATATTTGGCAGCCATATATCTGATAGAAGCCTAATATCCTTCACATATAAAGAAATCCTACACCTCAAAAATAAAAAGACAAGCAACCCATTTAAAAAATGGGCAAACAACCTGAAAAGACACTTCTCAGAGGAAGAAATATAAATGGCTAAAAAGCACATGTAAAGATTCTCAACATCGCTAGTTATTAGGGAAATGCAAATCAAAACTACAATGAGATACCATCTTACATCCATTAGAATGGCAGCTATTAAAAAAACAGCAGACTTTAATTGTTGGAGAGGATGTGGAGGAATAGGCACCCTCATCCACTGCTGGTGGGATTGTGGAATGGTCCAGCCACTATGGAGGACAGTTTGGCAGTTCCTCAAAAAACTAACTATAGAACTTCCATTTGATCCAATGATTCCACTGCTGGGTATATACCCTGAAGAATTGAAAGCAAAGACATGAACAGATATATGCACATCAATGTAAATAGCGGCATTGTTCACTATTGCCAAAAGCTGAAATCAACCCAGGTGCCCATCAATGGATGAATGGATAAACAAAATGTAGTACATACATACAATGGAATTTTACTCAGTTGTAAGAAGGAATAAAGTGCTAACACACGGAATAACATGGAGGAACCTTGAAGACCTTATTTTGAGTGAGGTAAGCCAGGCATTGAAGGAGGAACAGTACATCACCTCACTGATATGAATTAAGGAAATTGAGCAGTCACAGAGAGCTATTGTCTGTAAGATACGTTTATAAGAAATAGAAAGAGAAGAGAAGTTTGTGAGCCATCATCCATATTGTTGGAGAAGATGCTGAGAGTCAGAACATAAAGGGTTAAGCATCCAAAAAGCATGCTTGCTGGTAGAGAGCAAATGTCTCCAAGGACACTGCATACTGCAGATATCAGTGGGAGGAGGCAGAGCAGAATGAACTCCCCACACAGATGTTATTGTCTAAGTTCCCAGGAAAGTTTTTCTGGGAACTCACAAACAGGTAGCATTCTCACGCACCAAGCTGAGAAGCTAGTGAAGAACTCCCTACTTTTGTTATCAGCTTTGTAGTATAAAAAGCAGCTTCAATCTAAATAAACTTGCCTGCATTCCTCATGGAGTGAGGTCCCCTGATCCCAATCTTTCTTTGGATCGTTCCCGGCACCGTCAAACTCCACGTTGA
>JAQZBX010012441.1:0-24384 GCA_029593785.1 Cabassous unicinctus
TTTTTTTTTTTTTAAAGGAAGAAGACTTTGGATAAAATGAATACACAAAGCTGAAAAGTATTCATTATCTTTCTGCCCATTACCCAATCCATGTAATCTCATAAAATACAAGTTTTCTGGAATGACAGTGAAGTGATTGATTAATATTCAGATTTATAAAGAGTTGCCATATCTTCTATGATACAGTAACTAATTTTTAAAGAATCACAGTGTCATGAAAATAATTATAATATATAAAATATATATAATTAGGGTAATAATTAAACCTTTGGTGATTTAGAATGCACATTTTAAAGTACCTCAGGGCCATTGTTGAGAACAACTATCTTTTGACTTCTGACTTCTGATCCCCTCTATTCTTCTAAAACCACTGCCTCCAGATAATAACTATCTCCTTTTTGCTAAATCAGAGGTCTTCCTTCATTCTCTATTCTCTTCCTCTTTAATTCCTCAGCTGCATTTGATAGTTAACCTCCTCTATGAAACTCACTGCAATCCAGTCCTCTATAAAAGTCCACTTTCCTTATTCTCCTCTGAACTCCTAGGAAATTTCTTCTATTCACTTCAGCAGTTCACTTCCTATTTAAATGAGGATGCTCCTCAAAGCTCCTTGGACCCCTGCTTTTCTTCTGTTATGCCCTCTGCTTTAAGAAACGCACCCATCACTGTAGTATCACTTTGATGTTGACACCGCCAGTCCTAATTAACCCTTTGCCCACAGGATTTGTGATTTCGACCTGTGCAGAGATCATTTCCACTTGGATGCCCTAACCATTGCTTCAAAGTGCACAAAACCACACTCATTTTCTTCCCAGTATAATCTGCCATTTTACTATTCACTACATTCCCATTCTCCTTAAAATCATCTTTAATTCATCCTTCTCTTTCAGGGCCTCTACACAATATATCTCCAAGTGAGTTATTTTTTTCTTTAAAATATTTCTTGGATCTTTTTATTTTCTTCTTATTCCTAGTCCAGACTCTAGCACCTCACACCAGCATCATGCCATCACATGTTTAGGATGCCCAGTGTGGAAAACACTGCAGCTTACCTATTAAATATCCATTCTCTCCTCCTGCCATTACTTAAAAAGCTCCAATTATTTGGGGTTTGCAATATGCCCAAATGGACAACACTGCTGGCACATGCCTTCTTCCCACTCCTTGTCTTCCTCCCTTTTTTTTTTTTTTTTGCATGGAATGTACATGCAATGACTGGAGGTGAAGCAACCAGTATGGGTTAATGAGGATGGAGGTCCCAAACTAAAGTTCGCTAAGCAGAAAAGAGAGATGAAGTCTTGGTCTCTGCTGGTATTATGGAACATCATTCTAGCCCTGGACTGCTTGCCTCTAGAGTTTTTTTAACATGAGAAAAATAAGCTCTGTTGACAAAGCCTCCATAGTCAGGTTTTTGTTACATGCAAACTTGCTGATACACCCAACTATACATCTTACATGTATGTGGGCACTTGGTAAATGTCAATTCCTCCCAGCTGCTCTCTCTCTTTCCTAGAGTCCCTCTGACCAGCCACCTCTCCCAGTCTATCCTAGGAAAGCTGCCAGGCTAAGTTTTCTAAAATATTTCCTCCACTGCAACATATTGCAGACTGACATTGACTAATGACTCTTCTTTGCCTATCACCTCAAGTTTAAACCCACCCAGATTAATTTATCCCTTATCTTTAACTTTACTTTCCCATTTAATTCTGCCTATGTTATCTTACTCTAACACAAAGACAAGATGCACTTGCTGTTCTCCTGTCCATTTCCTTCTAGCTCTCCCCTGGCAATGGTTCTGAAGGCCAGAGGAAGACTCATGTTTTCCTGGGACCATTCCGTGGTAAGGCAGTAGAGGGCAGTGATTAAGAGACCATATTTTAAGTCAGATAGGTAAGTATTAAATCCCAACTCAAATACTTAATGGCATTGAGACCTTGGAAAAGTTGCTTAACCTCTTTAAACGTCAATTTCATATCTGTAAAATGGGTGCACCAATACCACTGGGTTGTTGCAAAGATTAAATGCAACAATAAGTATTTAAGCATTAAGCATGGTATATACACAGGATTGTATCACTATCAGTAAGTAGATATTATTTTAGTTGTTTCTACTTTATAAACTCTTATTACACTTAGAGTAATTATGACACTGTTTTGCACTGCCTTATTTTGTCTCCTGGATCATCTGGCTCTCCAAGGAGACTCTAAGCACCCTCATCTTTTCTGTTTCTTTATAGCCCCTGGGTTGCTTTGATCAGTTCTAGGTATGCAGTAGTGTTCTTTAAAACACTTAGGAATTTAGTGACTGCTTATATTAAAAATGTGCTGGAAATCAGGTCTCAGGAAAAATAAAGTCTTTGCTGAAGTTAAGAAACCAAGAGGAGGTCCTGTGAAGATGATCATTTTTATGTTGAAATTTCATTTAATAGTCTTCAGAGAGAAATCTGGCTATAAACAGAGTACACCTGCTGTAGAACGTCTTCTCATCATAAGGCCCCATTCCAAGGCCAAACTCAGCCCCTCTTCCCATGCCCGCAAATGCTAATTCAACTCCAAAGCGTTGTGGAGTGATAAAGATTTTCCTGGAGAAAAAACTTTCTAAATGACCCTTTGAACATCTCAGTTCTTCTGTTTTATCTCTTTTCCTGGCTGTTCTGCTTCTTCTCACCTTTCTCCCTCAAAAGGGCTCTGAAAATTCCCCAGATGAAGACCACAGTCTGCCATCATTTTGAAACACTTGGGTCCTCCCCCGTATCTCGCCCACCCCGCCCCAGCAAACCAATGTGCTGTTGGTGAGACATCCCTGGCAGTAGCATGCTTCTTGGAGAGAGTTTTGGTTCTACAAACAGGCACAAGAGAACCCAGTGCAGAATAGAGAGAATGTTTAAGTCAGTTTATCTTATTACCTTTATACTCATAGTTCATTGGACCACAAATATCGAGCCTGAAATGTCTGTCATGTCACTAGGTTCCCTCTAGGTATAGGATCTTATGGCAAGGTTTTGTTCCCTTTTAATCAAAACCTACATACACAGAAGACATTCATTCTGCTACAGGTACCACCAGGATTTGAAAGTGGAAAACAAAAAAAGGAAAGCGATGGTGGGAGAAATTGGTGTATTCATTTTGCCTGTCATTACCTCTGACTCCTGTGCACCTTGGAACATTCAGAGCCCTGAAGAGGTGTCAGGCTCTTCTTCCCCTTCTCTCTTATGGAGATTTAGGCTCCAAGTGTTTCCCACATGAGGACTGAAATGATGGAGGATGTAGGCACCGAAGGCCACTGACATCCTATTATGACTGAGAAGAAAATCTGCCAGGAAATAAACAATCTAATGTAGTATTTCTAGGATTTGTTCCAATTTTTTTTCATGAAAAGAGAACAATCTCTGACAATACAATTTATGGATCGTTTGGCTATTCAGTATGATGTGTTTGGATCTCTTCTTCTCCCCTTTCGTCCTCTTACTCGCAGCTGCCACCACCAGCCATTGTCTTCTTTGTGGTTGCTAGTGTTTGTGTATGAGTGTGTGTGTGTGCACATATATGCAGATTTGTAATCTTGAGGCTGTACATGAACCCCTTTATGATTCTTTGAGATAGTTTCTTTTCTATCATGGAGACTTCTTGATACCTTGCCTCCCTCCCCTCTTCTCCTTCTCCTACCAAACTGATATTTTGTGCCTCTGTTGCAACTGGGTCATGTTTTTCACTTTACCAAGAGGAAGCAAGGGGCCTTCAGTGGGAAAGCAAGAGGTTTCCAGTGCTCACCAAATACAGATGCTCAGGAAATGGGGGACCCACGTGGCTTGCGTATAGGGAACTTCTCAGCTAAATTACCGCGTCCTGTATGGGAGGCCCCATTTACTCCTTGCCGTCTCCCAGCCTGCCTGACTCCAAATGTCCCCTGGAATAATTCAACTTCTTATCTAAGATACAGGCTGGCTTCCTTGAACCACCAACTGTTCCATTGCACAACAAATCGGTTATATAAGAGGATCTTAAGAAAGAATAACATCACGAACACTGCATAACTGTCTCCCTCCAGGCCTCAGCCCAGACCCAAGGAAGGGGGCCCAGTTGGGGCAGTTGGTCCATTTGTAAACAGAAGCTACGGAGTGGACGGTTGGCTTCACTGAAGGGTGCTCAAGGGCTCCAAATTGCCTTTAATATATTTCCTCCGACCCTGTCCGTCCCGGCTATACCTCGTCACCCCAAATGCAGGCCCTAATTATCCTGGATGAAAATAGAAGGCGCCTCATCACTTATTTATTTTTAGCACTTGCTCAAACTAATTGGTAGCCCTGTAACCCATACATAATACAGTTATCTGCATGAAACTGACAGCTACTTAATGAAAGATTATATTGTATAAGGACAAGGAGCACGAGGCTCACTCTGCACTGGTTACTTACTGAAGGCAGCACGGCCGGGCTTGACTGTCTGATGGTGTCAGGGTGGTGGTGGTGGTGGGGGGGGTTGTGTTTTCTTATACACTTGGTTTGCAAGGGTTATTAAGCAAAAATGACACAGCCAAAGCTCAGTGAAACCAGCCCAGCCCCTCGGGAAAGGCTGCTGCCCCAGCAGCCCTCTCTCTGCTGCTCCACCTGGACTTCAGTGATGGGTTGACGAATCCGAGAGTCTGAGAGAAGTAAGCTGGGCATTTAGGAGGGCTGTGTCCTTGAATCTTTGACCTTCCTCCACTCTGGTGGCACAGGTTTGGAGACATTTTGGAAGAGCAGGTGCTCTGGAGTCAGACAAATCTGGGGAGAATCTCAGCTTTAACAAACATTTATTTGCCTTTGTGTAAGTTACTTAACCATTTAGAGCCTCCATTCCCTCCTAGCTGAAAATGCAGAGAATAAGACCTACCTCCAGTGTGTTTTGGAGGAGAAACATGGAAACACAAATTATACTGTTTAGTACAAGCTTGGATAGGCAATAAAAAAGCTTCTTTCTTTCTTTGAATTTACAGCATCTGCAAGATTTCTTAGATATATAGATCTCTTTCTTAGATGTATTTGCTCCATGGAGTTATGAATTAAACATGCCAAGATTTGGTCTTCTATTCTGTTTTTTATTAGTGGGTTCATAATGTAATATAGACAAAATATCAAGATGCCATGCAAGATAGCAACGAGAAAACTCTGGAATTCCATTACTCATTCCATCTGAAAATGTGCCTAAGGGCTTTGGAATCAGGAAGGTCTGCCTTTGAATTTCAGGTTTTCCATTTACTAAATGTAAATGGATAAGGTATTTAATATCTATAAGCTTTAATATTTTGATCTTATCTCAGAAAGATTTTGTGAATATTAAAATGAATAGCAAGTATAAAGCAACTAATTAAGTCCTTGAAATAGTGTAGGTGTTCCCAAAATATTACTTTCTTCTCTCCATTATTACTCTTTCATATTAATTTTCTATAGTTTTAAACTGGAATTAGACATTCACTCATGTAACAAATGTTTAATGAACACCTACTATGTATCAGACATTGCTCTAGTTGCTGAGGATCATATAACCTGGCTTGAGAATACAGAATAGAAACTGGAAAACAAAAATATATGTAGCTTTGTTTTAAAAAGATGGATCATGCTAGGCTCAAACTGCAATGTTACTTTTTCCTCCCAACTATATTTCATGGGGAACCCTCTAGGGTAGTTCAAAGAGAGAGCTTCTTCATCCTTTAATATTCCAAATTATTTATTTGGAATTTAGCCATTCCCTTATTTATGGATATCTAAATTCTTTACCTTTTGTAGGAGGTGAATTAGAAAATCTAACTTCTCACTCTTATAGTATTATATTCATAGGAGAACTTCTATAAGGTACATTCTGTTTCATAGTTTTCATTTTTCAAATTTAATTATTACAGACTCAAATGTTGTCAACTTTCATGGTTTTATTATATAATAGATCTTTTTCAATTGCTTCCACCTTCCTTGACTGATATTTGGCAACAGTTCATCAATTATGTCAGTTTTCTAGAAACATTTTGACAAAGTTTTGTCAAATTAAACTTTCCTATTTTCCCATTTATTTCCTCTGGGTGGGCAGTAGTGCACTGAGTTAAGAATGCAAGATGTAGAAGGAAGCAGATTGGGGTTTGAATTTCTGGGCTGCTTCTTACTAGGTATGACTATGGGCAAGTTTCTTCACCTCTCCAGATCTTACTTCTTTGTTTGGCAAACTTAGGATAATAATTCCAATCTACCTTTATTCACTCATACATGTGATTAATTTGGCAATTCTCCAGGTACTTAGCCTCAAATCCCTGAAAGTACCCAGAAGTCTCCTTCAGAATCTGCTCAGAGGTCTCTTTCTCCTCATTCTCTTCGTTTTTAGCTGTGTTCTTTCATGCAGCAGCCTTCCTGGAAGATTTTAGTGTTTTAATTTCTTATTCCCTTTTCTTGAATTTGGGTTTGGTTTACTTGCTAGTGTTAACACTCCATTGCAACATAGTAATACTTGCTTCCCTGGATCATTATGAGACATAAAGGAGGGAATGGGACAAGTTTAGAGACAGGCCTCAGTTTCTAGTCTTCCTTTCTCAATCGTGCTCAAGTTTGATAAAGCCCAAAGTTGGAAGACACATCAGTGGAAAGTTAGTGATGGGAATTATGTTGAAGTTGCATAAGGAACTACATCTCAAACCTTTTGGGTTCAGGACCCCTTTATGATCTTAAAAATTATTGAGAACCCCAAAGAGCTTTTGTTTATGAAGATCATATCAATAGTTACCATAGCAGCAATTAAAATTAAGAAAAAATTACTTATTTAATTCATTAAGAATAATAGTAACCCATTACATGTTAATAAAAATAACATATATATTTAAAATAGCTATATATTAAAAACAAAAAATGAGAAGAATGATATTGTGCTATACTTTTGGAAATATTTTTAATGTCCAGCTCAAGAAAAGCCAGTTCGATTCTCAGATCTGCTCTGTATTCAATCTATTGTGATCTGTTGTTTTGATTGAAGGATATGAAGAAAATTTTGCTTTGCATAGATATGTAGTTGGAAAAGGAAGAACCCTGTTGTGATGGTTAGGCTAATGTGTCAACTCGGCCAGGTAATTGTGTCCAGGTGTTTGGTCCAGCAAGCACTGGGCTAATTGTAATACAAGAGCATTTATGGACTTTGGTCACAGTGAGTTTATGGGGTGGATGCCTGATTACATCTGCATCAATCAGGGAGATTGACGTCAGCAATGGGTGACGCTTTTATCCAATCAGTTGAATACCTTAAAAGGGGAAATGATTTCAACATTCAGAGAGAATTTCCTAGCTCATCTTTGGACAGCCAACTTCTCCCAGAAACTCATCAAGGACCTTCATCGGACTTTCATCAGAGCCCCTGGTTTGCAGCCTGCCTGTGGAACCTGGACCGGTGCATACCCACAGTCATGTGAGAGACTCTTATAAAATCTCATATTATTGACAGATATCTCCCGTTGATTCTGTTTCCCTAGAGAACCCTGACTAATACACCTGTGAATCCCTGGAAAAGATCTTAAGGAACCCCCAGGAGTTTTTGGACCACACTTTGAGGACCACTGGCATAGGAGCATGGTATCTAGTCTGCAACATTGATACATTCTTGGTTTGGCCAACAAAACCTCATGAATATGGCTTTGACTCAACAGCAAAGATCTTGGTGAGATAAGGGAGTACACCCTGATGTGGGAAATGATATACTGAGATCATTTGTGGCCTTGAAGCCCACAGAATGTTATCCACAAGACATGCTTACAACTTTATCTTTTGCCCCAAATAAATTTAGTGGTAGTGAAGAGTACAGGTTCTGGAAGCAAGAGAGTTGGGCCCCATTCCCAGCCCTGCTACTTACTAAGTGTGTGAACTGAGAAATGGCTTAATCTCTCCACATTCAATTTCCTCATCTGTAAAATACTCCACTTCACAGGGTTCTCATGAGGATTAATGAGATAATATATTTGAAGTTTTTAATGTAGTGCCTGGCATATATTAAACACTTCACAAATGCTAGTTCTTCAGTCAACAACCCTTGGTTTCTCACTGATTATCAGTATTAGGTGAGCTTAATATGAGCCATCAGCAAGATGTCCCTTTAAAAACAAAACAAGAAGGCAAATGCATGCAACGGTTGGTCACAAATAATTGTTGAAAGTGGAATTTTAAAAACAAGCCTACACAACTTTTTTTTTTTTACTTCATCAGTTTTTTCAATGGCTATATCTTAAATGCAGAGAAAAGATGAGAATTTGAGTGATTTTTGAGGTGTTTTAGGCTAATGCCTAAAATAATTTTGTCCAAAATACTCGGGTAATTAAAGAATTAAAGGCCTGACTCGAACCCTTCAGCCAATTTCCTCAATTCTTCATATCACTTCATAAGTTTATCAGTCAGGATTCAACCGAGAGCAGACCACTAAGATTATATATATATATATATATTCTCTGTATACACAAATATAAATGCATACATGTATGTATATGTATGTATATGCATGTATATATGTGTGTGTGTATATACATGTATGTATGTATGTATGTATTTGTTACAAAGAATTGGTCTCACACAATGTGGCAGTTAGTTAAGCCGTCTCTGTAAGGCTGGTTAAGCAGTCACTGTAAGTCTTCGTGTCTGATGCTGGAGCTTAAAGTCCATAGGTCAGGCAGTCAGGAAGGGGAGATATAATCAGGCTGGAAACCACAAGCACAGGCTGTTCCATGGTCCATTCCTATAGCCTCTGACCTTGGTGATGGGAGTATTCTGCAGAAGCCGGGGCCTTTCATCAGAGAGCTAAATGCACATACTTGGCCCAGGAGTCAGAAAACTGAAGGAGGAGAGCAATTTCAGGCCCAGCTGCTGTTTCATACTAAGAAGGTGAGTTAGCAGATCAGCAGCAATGTGTGTGAGCTACAAAGCGGCTTCTGCTTCCCTCCTGTCCTCCAAAATCCCCCTTGTGGCCCTCCCTAAACAGAAATATGTAAGAAAGGGAATATTGAGGCATGTAATATTCAGTCTAGCCAAACTTAACCATTTTACAGAAATCATGACGAGGTTTAGGCCTAGCTCATCAGTCTCCATCAATGCTCCATGGCTGCTTGAAAAGAATGTCTTCT
This sequence comes from Cabassous unicinctus, assembly GCA_029593785.1. NCBI lineage: Eukaryota > Metazoa > Chordata > Mammalia > Cingulata > Chlamyphoridae > Cabassous > Cabassous unicinctus. Next base: position 9,115 of record JAQZBX010012441.1, read on the forward strand.
CTAATTGGCAAGTACAATGTTTGCTGTAGATAGATTACATCAAGCTTGTTGACTTCAAATTTTTTATGTCTTTACTGATATTTTTGCCACCTTAAAGGATAAATTACTAAGAGAGACACATTAAAATTTCAAATTATTAGAACAAATTTGATCTGTTAGTATTTCCTTAAAGTTCTATCAGCTTTTTGCTTTATGTATTTGTACGCTCTGACGTTAAGTGAACCGAATCATTAAAAATTTTTTTTACTCTCTGTCTCTGTTAATGCTTTCTGCCTTAAAGTCAGTTTAGTCAACAGAAATAAGCCCAGTGCACAAAAGAGTAGAACTATGAAAATTGCTTTTCTTGTGGTTGCCTGTCTTGGTTTTAATGCTGGTGGCAAGGAAAAAAACTCTTCTTTGAGAATTACTGTAAACCTTTTGTCACATGGTATACATCCCAAATTCATTCTACCTGTGTGATACAAATATCAAGTGGAGAACTTATTTTAACATGATCCTAGTTGATAGGTTATCTAGATGATGGGCAGAAACAAAAGCATATTTTCTTAGAGGAAAGCAACTTGAACCTAAGCCTCAAGGAATTCTAATAGAGTTCCAAGTAACAGGATCTCACAATCAAAAATTATAAATACAACACATAAATTAATAAAAATGAATGAGACCCAGCAGAAAAAATAGACAGCAATATCAGACACATAAAACTTCTGATGTTGGAAGGATCTGATGTAGAATATAAAAAAAGTTAATAAATTTCAAGAAAATAAAGAGAAGTTTATAAATATCAACAATCACAAGAGACTGTAAGAATAACCAAGCATTTCTGAAAAAGAATCAGAGAACACTTTTAGAAATAAAAATAACAGTAACTGAATTTTTAAAAAAAACCTCCTTGGATATGTTAAACAGAAGATTTTACACAGCTAAGAGAAAACTAGATAGACAAGACAAAATACATAGAGGGTAGAATGAGTTGGTCTAAGTTCCAGAAAGAGATAAAAGATAAAATGGAAAGAGACATATTTGAGGAGAAAAAAAAATTTTCTAGTGTTGTTTGTTAAAAGACTCCAAACTTCAGAACCTCAGGAAACTCCGAAAGTCTCAAGCAGGATAAATAAAAGGAAATTCATACCTAGACATATTCTGGTAAAACTGTAGAGTGCCCCAGGCAAAGAGAAGATCTTAAAAGCAGCCAGAAAAAAGAAATCACTTCCAAAACCATGACAATTAGACAGATGGTTAACTTTTCAACAGTACCAACAAAAGACAAAAGACAGGAATAAAATATTCAATGTGCTGAGAAAAAAACAAACAAACAAACACTATTAGTGCAGCCTTTCAAAGAAAGCAAAAATATCTTTCAATAAGGAAGGCAAAATATTTTTTTTTAGACAAACAAAACTTGAGTTTACCACGAAGAGATCCTCACTTGAGAAAATCCTAAAAGGTATGCTGCAGGGGAAAAATAATTCCAGATATTAGTAAATATTGGGTAAGCCTGAATATGTTTTGACTGGATGAAACAATAAATCAAAGTCTGATTTGCGTGATTAAATCAAGGCATAACTAAAATACTTAGCATGATGGTATTTAAGTTGTAGGGAAAGTAATCAGGTCTTCTATTACCTGGGAGGAGGATAAAGATGTTGATTATGTTAAAATATCCAGAGTAGTCCCTAAAAGAACACTGTTAGCTATTCTCCATATCTTTTTCCTTTCTTCTGTGATAACGAAACCTCAATTTTTAGCTGACCATATGGACACTTTGGAGGCTGTTTTTAAATTGGTAGATGTAGTGGATCGCATTTTTATCCCCCAATATATGCTGCCCACCTGGTGAGAAGCCTATATCTCCCACCCCACTAACATCAGGTTTGGCACTGTAATGTGTGGTGACCTCCCTTTGGAGGAGTAATTTCTCAACTCGGCTGATGTCCATGTGACTTGTTCAGCCAGTGAAATAGCTGAGCAGAAGTGTTCAGAGCCATCTTGACATTCTGCCACCTCTCTTTTCCTTCTGTCACATCCTTAGCAATGTTCCAGAGAGAGGTTGCTCCTTCAGCTTGGGTCCAACAGTGAAGATTCACAGTTGAAATGTATGGATAATATGAATGAGAGCTAAACAGTGTTGTGGAAAGCCTTAGATTTTGGAGTTGCCAATTACTACAGCATGTATTAGCCTAAGGTGAGCGATACAGAAATTAGTACCTAGAGGTGCAGTGCTATGATCAGAAAACAGTAATAAGGAGCAAAAAACAAAAACCCAAAATTTAAGATGTATGATATTGGTTTTCAGAATGTGCAGTGGCTACCAGGAAACTGTTAATGGAGGCTGGAAAGATGGCAATCCATATTAGACAGTGGTGAAAGATTGAATAAAATGGTTACCTGTAGTCACTTGAAAGGCAAATAAGGTACCTAATGAACTTCTGGTTTATGATGAAGAATGGAGGAAAACAGAATGAGATTCTGAAGTTGTATATCTGCCTAAAATGACAAATAAACTAGATGTGACCCATGTGACTGAATCTGCCAGTAATAACAATTAAGTAGACTCAACTCTACTTTGAAAAGACACAGAGTTTCAGATTAGGGTTTAAAAATCCACCTATATGCCATTCACAAGAGACAGATATAAAATATTAAGACACTGGAAAGATTTGGAAGTGTAAGGAAGGAAAAAAGATACAGCAGTTACATAAGAGCAAAAGAAAGCAGGTATAATTGTCTACCTCCACATTCTTTAACTATGTGGATATAGCTAGAACGTTCTCAAACTAAGGCAAATTTCAATTAAGCGCAAAATAGTGCAATTCTGATTCAAAAATAGTCTCACAGACCTTAAATAATAGTAATTAATAGTGATAGTAGCAATAACATAATACCCTAGTCTTTTCCTCCAGAGGATTCCAAAGATCAAAAAATGGCCGTGTGCTATGGGAAGATGTCTTCTGGCAACTCCATCCTTACAAAAACACATTTAATAATGGGCCTTGGCAGGAAGGTAATCAGCCTGGTGCCCTGGGGCGGGTCTCACCATTGTCCTTCGTCCCGGGCAGCCACAGAAAGCCAAAGAGGCAATGCTGCCCAAGGGTGCGCCATCTGTGGAGATGTTTTTAAGGAAAAGAGAGGCTCTGGCTCCTGGATTTGCCATTCTGATGCCATTTATAAGAAAAGAAGGCTCTCTGGGCTGGAGCCAAGTTTTATTCTACTTGCTGATGGTGTTGAGTAATAGCAATATCGTAATAATCATTTTAGAGAACATTTCTCTCCTACCAGCTCTTGCTGAACATATTTACATGCCAGCAATAGCATCAGGGGGTAAGAACATTTATCCTTTAAAGATTTCAGTTCCAGGACTTTAACTGCTCACTGGCCTTATCATTTGTTAGTCATATATGTTAATCAAATTGTTCAAATGTTTTTATTTCGTCGTATCAGTGGGTTCATTTAGAAAGCACTTCATGTAATCTCCAAGCTAATTATTTAATAAAAGACTTCTTTCATTTGTGTTTTCTCATCTCTTCTTTCAACATCGAGGCCATGTTTCTCATCTGAAACTTCAATGTGTGCTAACTTTACATTTCTATATATTCATACATTGAGGGCATTTCATTTGGGTCCAGTGTTTTTCCCCCTGGGAAGAGAAAGTTGTATTTATATGCTGCTAATAAATGCAAGACTTTGTTCTACTGATCTTTTCTTTTTTCTCACCCCCTCAGGCTGGTGCCTAGAAAGCTGCGTAATCTTTGTTAAAAAAAAAAAAAAAGGAGAGAATGAAAGGCAATATGATACAGTTTGTCTCTGTTGATTACTTAAGGCATCTGGTGACTGTGAAAATCCTGATCAAAGGCAATGGACAATAAAAGCCAAGATTGTAGGGTAAGAGGCCGTAGGGCAGCAGGATTTGGGAAATAGTGACAGAGATTCACTTATAATTTCTAATTTCTTCTTATTCCTTCTTCCTTCCCTTTTTTTTCTTCCTTCTTGTTTGTCTTTCTCTCTTTCTATATTTCACTCCTTCCTTCCTCCTTCCCTCCCTCCCTCCTTCCTTCTTTCCTTCTTTTTTAGGTTGAATCATAGATCAAAATTGGTGAAATAGCAATTTCATACACTTCAACCGAATACAACAAACAGAATTTAAAATCTTTATTTCTATATACGAAGAAAAGAGAATGACAGCACAATATTATTTTTAAAATAGAAGTCTTTCCTTCTTTTCAGAGGCAATGCAGTTGAGGACTGAGAGCCAAGGCTATGGATTTAGCCAGGCCTAGGAGGGAATCTCAGTTCTACCATGTGCTCTTTGCAAGACCTTAATCATATGACTTTGTCTCTCTGAACCTCAGTTGCCTCATCCATAAAATGGTGATCACAATACCTATCTTGTCTAAAACATAAATGCATTTAACTATTTTAGGGTGTGTTTAGATGCTTTGGTGACTCGTAAAATGCAAAATCATTCAAAAGCTTTACTGAATACCTTGTTATTTTTGGTCATTATATACAAGGTGATCCAAAAAGAATTGAATGCATTCAAAAATATTACTCAGTAACTAGCAAACAGGGAGTGGGCACCAATTTGTAACTGCTCTTGCATTTCACATGTCTGAGAAAGCTGTAAAACACCTTTCTGTCATCATTCAACCCAGTCCCAAGAAATCAACAAGAAGGACAGACTAAGCAAGAGCTTTGTGTTCCTGAGTCCATGATCTGGCACATTATCCATAAATAGTATAGGCTGAAACCTTCTTGAACCCTCTTCAAGTCCTGGTAGAGGCAGATAAGTAAAAAGATAACACTTCAGCTGTCATTTTCAGACTGACATGGATGAGGAAGTTGGCTTTGCAGGTTATTTCAAATTCAGTAGTTAGGCCACCTTCATTTAACCATAAACGTTAAGACAACCCCCATATATGGAGCCCCACGTACCAACATGTGGTGATTGTACATGTAAGGGATTCCCCAACGGTTAATATTTTTGGGTGCTATAACCATACACATGGGTCTTTGAGCATGTGTGTGTGTGTGTGTGTCTGTCTGTGTATGTGTGTGTGTGTGTAAAGAACATGGCAGCAGGGGTCATAAATCAGGATACACCAAAGGATTTTTTCCTACAGCTTCAGGAAGGCTTTGGTAACCTCACTTTCCAGCAGGATGAGGTTCCCCTTGATTTCTACTTTGCTGTCCAAAAGATTTTTAATGAATTTATTTCAGGGCACTGGGTAGGACTTTCTGCTTAGACACTGCCTTGCCTCTGGATTAATGGTCAACCAGATCTCCAGATTATCACACCATGGACTTCTTGTGGGGATATGTCAAGAACCTTGCAGCCGTTGGTAAAGGAATGCATTGCGACTGTCATTTCAAGCATTGATAGGAGATGCTTCAAAGAGTCTGGGATAAACTAAACCATAGAGTTGGCATGTGTCATGTGGCATGACAAGTATATATTGAGCAACAGTAAGATTGTAGAAATTACTGTGATAGTTCCTTTACAATTTGGGTTTGGGCTACATGTTCATATATAACCTAATTGTCAAGTAACATGCTATTAAACATGTTTAATTATTTTTGAATCATCTGTCACTTTCCTTATCAACTGATATGGAGAATATATTTACTCTGTGGTAGGTGTCTGTGAATGATTTGGGTGTTGAAAAAGGAGATCCTCATCCTCCAGGATGTTGGGAACCACTGCCTTAGGCTGGCTGATGGAGCTCCGCCTGCATCCTTATCATGCTGTAGTCTGAAATGATCTGACATTCAGATCTAATGGCTGTCCCTGGGGAACCTTATGAAATGTGTCCTGCCTTTTGCTGGAGCATAGTTATCTAGACCGGTGGCTAAGGAGCCCCCCTCCCTGCTTCTGGTTCTCAGGATGCAGATCATCTTCTACTGGAATTTTCAGGAGCAAACCTCACCACCTTCCCTATGACACTACTCCCACCAGTTTGGTATGGTGTCCTGCTTCTTTAGAGGAGGAAAAGCATTCGACTTTTAAAATTATGACCCTATCAGGAAATCAATATGTCACATTCCAACCCATGAACTAGCAAAAACTGGGTATGATGGTTTGAAGCTGTATAGACTCCAGAAAAGTATGTGATTAAAGTTAATCCATCCCTGTGGATGTGGACCCATTGTAAGTAGGATCTTTTGGCAAGTAGGGTCTTTAAGATGTGACCCACCTCATTCAAGATGGGTATTAATCTTCTTACTGGGGTTCTTTATAAGAGAATGAAAGTCAGACAAAGAGAGGGAAAGCCACAGAAGCAAGGAAAGCTGGAAGCAAGGAAACCTGGAAGAGAACTGAGAGACCAGCAGATGCTGCTATGTGCCTTGCCATGTGACAGAGGAGTCCAGAATCATGGGCAACTGTTTTTCTGGAAGAAGATATTATCTTGATGATGCTTTGATGAGGACATTTTTCTCAGCCTGAAAACCGTAAGCTTGTAAACTAATAAATTCGCACTGTCAAAAGCCAACCCATTTGTGGTATATTACTTTCAGCAGCCCAGCAGACCAGAACACTGGGGAAAAAAAGATGACCACACTTGGGTATCCAGATCATTCCTGCAAGAGAAGGCCTGGTCCCACACCGAGAAAATTCCTGATGACATGGGGTGTCATTCAACAAGGACCTTGTGCACCTTCCCAGCAGAAAGCTGCCCCGGATATTTCACGGCTTTTGTTCTCGGCACAGCCCCTGCCTCTTGAGGCCTCGGAAGCGATGATTGCGGATGGCTCTTCTCAGCTCCAGCTGTAGAGAGGAGGGAAGCACACATGGCCTTCTGTGGCCCATGCCAGGATCCAGAAGTATTTGACCATTAGCGCTCCCTTATTTGTGGTTATTTCTTGCTCTTAATTTTAATTTTGCACCCGGCACCAAACTCTCCTACAAGAGGATACTGCCTCAGAAGCTGAAGCGCTCAGAGAGAAGAAAAATGTCAAAACTCAGCAAATTGCCCGAGCACATCCCTGGAAGCAATACAGGCTGCCTAATTGAAAGGTCCACAATAGCTGGGTTTCTTGGAGCAAACCTATGGCACAAACAGAAAAGGTGGTCGGCCTGACCTGCCGCTTCCTTGGCAGACCCTTCCTAGATTTCTTCCTCTTTTCTCTTTAGCCTAAGTGCTTCTTTGTCCTCACCTTGTGCTGCTGCCATTTTGACTGTCCTTTTGTTGTAAGTTCTCATTCTGTGACCCGCATTTTGCCCAGGGGAGAGCCTCACGCTGGATCCCTAGATCCGTGGATTCAAAGTATGGAGGCTGCTGAATTAAGATTGTCTGCCCACAATCCACCTGGCATCCGTCAATGACAAATTTACAAACTGTGCTTATCATCGAGCTGCCTGGTGTAGCCAAACTGTAAACTAGAAATGTATCGGTCTCCTCAGCAGCATCACGTGGCCTGGGCAAGGCTCCTTACAGCACTTGGTCTTAACTGCAAGCATATGCATTTGGGTGTCATATTTTAAAAACATGAAAAGGGATTTGATGAAAAAAAATTTGAAATGCAAAGTCCTAACTGATGCGGGGTTGGGGGTGTGTGGAAGTGGAGGACAAGATGAGCTCAACTGAAAAAGGAGCAGGCACATTCCCATTGTCAGGGCAGGGCCCCTGGATGAAAGCCAGACCCGAGTTTGCAGCTCCAGCAAACTTTCCCCAGCTGTCTTTTGCATCTCCTCTCCGGGTCCTGTTGGATGCCTGCCTATTACAACTGGCAAACTTGAGCCTTCCTGCTGAGACACGGCTGATCTTCTTACAGGATTTCAAACCAAGGAGTGATATTAGTGAAGTGCCTTCTCCTACCTGCTCCCACCAACCTTTGCCAACTTTGCCTACGGGAATAGCAGTCCTGGAACTTCAGAAGCGAAAGCTTTGGGGCTTCTTAGTTATTTTTAGACACACCCTTGGGCTCTTCCTACTTTCTTTTAAAGTGTTCTCATAGGTGAGTGAGCTGGAGTTTGTCACCTCACACAGTGCCTCCCTTACTCTATTTTATGAAACAGAGGACGGCTCCTTGTCAATACCTGTGTTTATTTGACCAGAACAAGCAGATCACACCTATCCATCACTGCTAGAAATCTTGTCTTTCCAGTGCCTGAAAGAGTTGACTGAGCAGCCTGGTTGTTTGGGGAATTGTATAGGCACGGTTCTGGTGAAAACATCAAGCAATTTTGTAGGAAAATAAATCAGCCATGCTGATTGTGTGTGGCAACTATATCTGGATGATGACAGCATTTGAAATATTCACTTTTTATCCAAATGTCTTGGTGTCTGACTTGAGTCTGTAAGTCCTAAGATACCCTGATCCCTCGATGTAAGTAAAGATCAAGGGAAGTCTTATTCAAACACATTTTTAAACCAAAGGTTTAATTTTCAAAATTTTAGAAATTGTTTTAGAGAATTTACTCTGTTGAACCTGAGAAAGTTAATTTTGAGCTCTGAGAAAGCAGATCCTTCTTTCTTTGTCTGCTTGCTTCTATAATGCTTCTGCCAAAAGTTTTGCATACAGTTACACTCCAAAGAAATAATAGCAATACAGGTCATGAAGCCAAAACTCACTGGGGGAAATGCTAATTCGCATGCCTTTCAGCTCTGAGGCAGCATTCTCAAATGCTGAAGTCATCTCATATTCACCCGAGACCCTCAGATCTGCACATCGATATATGAAATTGGAAGCTAATACGTTGATATTGATTTCTCTAAGGGTGAGTGTCAATATTTACAATCCCAGGAGGTGGCAATTGATTGAGGCAAAACCAAAGTCATGATGTTGATTGTCAAGGTCATGGTTGAGCAATAATCCTGCTTTTCATGATACAGGTCAATGCCTTTGCTCTAAATGGTGCCAGATTATTTAGATGAAAAGTGGAAAATTCAATTGGTCTTCTGGACATTACCAGTCTCTATCACTTAATATCCAGGAAATGTGAAATTCCAGATAGCTGACTAGATGTTTGATTGAATGTTTTATATCATGCACATTTAGTCAACCCTGATATCAGGGTTGGGGGGGTGGTGAGGGTGTGGGACATAGAGTATAATTTTCTAAAATCTTTTGGGAGGCTTTTTCAAATTAATGGCTCAGAACTGCTTTTTCTAAAATTGTGATGCTCCCACAGTGTTGTGTGCTCCTTAGAAACATTGCCATAATGTTGGGAATGGGTCCTTTCTCTCAGGTTTGAAGAGGTAGACCAGAACACTTAGAACACCTGGCTATAAGATAAAGTCTATTCACATTAGGAAAATAAAAAACAGTGATTCCTGACCATGTCTGGACATTAGAATCTCATTTCCAGAGATTCTGAGCTAATTGATTTGTGCTGGGCATAAACATCTGTATTTTTAAAAAGTGCACCAGTACTTCTAATATGCAGAGAGGGTTGAGAACCACTGGTAAACAAGGTCTTCCATTGTTGACTCCAACTACCTTTTCAATTTCATCTTCTGCCCTTCTACTATGTGTACTCCACAGCCTAGTCTTAAGTGGGTTAGTGTAAACTCGCTTTTCATGCCTCTGTTCCTTTGTTCACACTGTCTCTTCTGCAAGGAATTCCTTGCCCAGCTCGGGACAACAAATCACATTCCTCCAAGCCATAGTTTGTTGCCTCCTCTCCTTATGTATGAAGCGTTTTCTGACTAGGTCCCTTCTCTTCCGTCAGCTTTGACTTTTCCCTTCTCTGCATGCCTCCAGCAAACTACTCACCACACCAGATTTGCAAGTCTGTTCCTCCCAGTAGACAGTGGGCTCTCTGAGTGAGAGACCATGCCTTCATGGTCTAAAGCATGCTCACCTTGCTTAGAGCATGACTAAGTAGCTACTCTATAAGTATATGCTGTGAAGATGGACAAAAGTGTAAGCTCATGTTTGATATCAGGGCCTCTCAGAAATCAAGGAGGACCAGGGTCATATACATGTTTGGAGGCAGCTAGAATTACTTTTAAATGAAAAAAATTTTTTCCAAAGTCTTAATTGGAGGCTCTTTGTGCACATGAAACATTACCCAAAGGCCCCGCATCCCCACATCCCCACATCTCCTTCCCTATGATGTCCTGTTTGGGGCTTACTGGGGATAACTCAGATCACTTCAGCCCAGAGTACCCCACATACTTCTGTGGCATATAGATAACTCTGCCCCTACCAGAAAAGATTGGTTAGATTTGTGTGCCAACCAGAAGATGGGAGAATACCAAAACTGGAAGTGAAAAATTGTGAGGTACCTTGTTGCTCAAAAGTGGTCTCTCTCTAAGCCAAACTCAGCATATAAAAACACTACTTTCCCCTAGTATAAGACATGACTCCCAAGGATGACCCTCCCTGGCACTGAGAGATTATTACCAAGTGCCAACTACCAATGCATCTGGTAAAAAAGACCTTGACCAAAAGGGAAAAATGGTAAATACAAATGAGTTTTTATGGCCAAGAGATTTCAAAGTGAGTTAGGAGGTCATTCCAGAGGTTACACTTATGCATGTCTCAGCAGGATCTCATTGACTGTCACAGTAAATAGTGCCTCAAATAGCAGGGCTCCTGAGGGCTCTAGAGACATCCAGAAACTATAAGCAGGGCAGACAGCTCAGGAATTCAGCACCCTGTCAGTGGGCCTTACTTTGGAATTTATGTTTCCTAGTGTAACAGAGTTAGACTCATTTATAGGTTTTCTACTCATGGCTCTTCTGCCCCTTTTATTTGAACCTATAATTAGCACTATATTTGATAAATATATGTCCAGAGACTTAAATCTTTGATCTGTCCATGTGCCAGTTATGCCCTGAATTTCAGCAGAGTTGCAACACCTACTCTCCAAATCATTGGACTTACCCAAGACAACTAACAATGAGATGATGGTGAACAATGCCCATTCCAAGGAACAGAGAGTGTCTGCAACTGCATGCAAGATAGTTTTATCCATCTGCCCTATGGGATCTAAGCTCCCTCTCAGTTAGAAGCAGAGTGGGCATTACCATCCCAAAATATTCAAGATTGGAGAATGAACAATGGGCTAAAGTAGACATTATTATTCTACTACAGACTTATTATTATTCCAGCAATGGAGGAACTCTTATCATTGATATAAAGTCAGTGGCCATCAGAGGTTCTGAGGGATGGGATAGGGAAGAATTGGTGTAATGTGGGGGCAATTACAGGACATTGGAGTTGTCCTGCATGACATTGCAGTGACAGATACAGGCCATTGTATATTTTGTCATAACCTACAAAACTGTTCAGGACAGAGTGTAAACTATAATGTAAAATGTAATCCATGGTTAGTAGCAATGCTTCAGTATGTGTTCATCAAGTGTAACAAATGTACCACAATAATGAGGGATATTGTTAAAGTGGGCAAGTGTGTGAGGGTGAGTGAGTGGGACATATGGGAATCCCTTATATTTTTTATGTAACATTTATGTAATCTAAAACTACTTAAAATTTTAAAAAATTAATTTAAAAAGTTGTGAGGTGGACAATAAATATTGGGGGGAAGGGGTCTTCCTTTCTCTTGTTTCAAGGCTTTTCTCCACCCCCATTCTTGGCCATTCAGTCTTGTCTTCTCTACTAAAGATTGCTTCTGTCTTCCATTAATTGTGTAACTATTGAGTACAAAAATTTTATATGATGAATCAGCATCAACACAAAACTTTTGGTGTATGCAGAAGGAGTCAAAGCAGAGCAGCAAGATCAGAACAATTTTAGCATCAAAACTTGCAGAATAGTGCCTATTGCTTGAAAAAAATACTAGAGACAACAGTGGAGTGTTCTTTTAAGAAATGCTGACTCGCCAAGCCTCTTGATGGCATAGAAGATAATTTTTCATGGAAAAACATAGATTTTAATAACCTTGGATAGAAAACTAATTTTAAAAAGTTGTACTCTGTATGTGAAGAAGATTCAGAAATACCTTAACTGATGTATTGCACTTATAATTTCCTTTTTATGTATGCACAAGAGTTATATTTGATAAGAGTTTGTGTCTAAATAAGGACCTTTTCAATATGACTAAGATAAAATTTCAAGCCTTGATCATAGTTAATTTGCTATGTTTCTTCTTTCTTCGTGGTACATAAAAGAATGGTGCCTTACAATTGACGGCTTCTGAGTTTCAATGAAATATAAACCTCAGTGGATGATAATGATATTAAATGAGTGCCTGAGCAAAGGAAGCACTATGTGAGCATTAGCTGTTTATTATCACCTACTTCACAGGGTTGTCCAGAGGACTAAATGAGGCACCATTTGCAAAGTGCTTGGCACAGAACCCAGCATCAAGTGAGCATACAATCAGTGTTGGCTATTATGATCATTATTAATTTGGAAGCATTTTCACACCAGTAAAGACCATCTATTGAGAAAAAAAGTCACCAAATGCTTTAAAAATAGAAAGTGATTTTTTAAAAAAAAATCTTGAACTTGACAGTGACATTGAAAATCCTAGAACAATTAAGAAAGCAGTAAGTTGGTAACCATGACTTTGGACATATTGTTTACAAGATAATTTTAATGTACAAAAGAGCTTTGTAATTATCTAATCGTCTAGCACCAACTCAAGTCCTATTTTTTAACCCCTTCATGTCAAGCCCAAGAAGTCTCCAGCGAGTGTGACACACTAATGCAAAATGCATTAAGCTTCTTTGGTGGAGACTTGAGACCACCAATAGCATCAAGAGATTAATAATTGGAATTTAAATTTCTTTTATGAATAATTCAGGGTATCATTAAAAATCAGAAACTTGAGAGCCCCAGTACTTGGGAAAGTAAACAGAGGCCTGCCTTTAATGGGCTATAATTTTAAATATGAGGACAATGTTGCCAGTTGTTACTTGCATAAGCTTCAAACACACTTCTCAATGAAAAGAAACACCCTCGAAATGAAGTCACCCAGTTGGGTCAAGTCTGAGATAAATAAAGAAATGAATAAATTCCTATTTTGGTTTAGCAACTGATCCTCTTTGTCATTCCAAACAAGAAAATTAATCTCTTTATAAATGAACTTGTGACATTTTAAAGCCACATAAACATATTTTATCTCTAAACCAGACCCCCCCTCCCACTAAGTCATACTTTCAGATTGTTTCTTCCACCTTCAACACCCAGAGTGTGTAACTGAGTCCACCTTTATTAAGATTCCACAATCAACCTTAAAGCTTGCTAATATTGTAACAAAGTGTGTGCCAATGAGAGAAGGCTAGTGAGAGTGGTCCTAGGAAGGATTTAGGTGTGCAAAACTCCCATCCTTGCCATCAAAGTCAAAGGAGTGACATGAATGATGGAAATTTCCATTCAAGTAGGAGGGAAGGGCTTTTTCAAGGTAATATAGGACAAGTCTAGAGGTTTCCATTTATAAAAAAAGCATATGGGTTGGTGGCAGAGACAAAGCTGGGAACTCACCACGCCCATCTCATGTTCTTCCTGGGCACATAGTTCGGCCTGGGCACTTCCCAGCCTCCTCTGCAGTTAGTGGGGCCATGGGACCGAGTTCTGGCCAATGGAACACATGCCACTTCCAGGTCTAACCCTAAAATGCCCAGAGCCATCCTGAATGATTAATAATGGTCAAATTCATTAAGTACATCCTACTTTTGTGGCTCTGAAGCTCAAATCCAATGATGTCTCTGAAAGAGTCAGAGGGATGTGATGATAAAGGCAGATTCCCAACATTTGCCCTTGTTTGGACACATATACACACCCTCTGGCAGTGTATGCTGGAAATCTCATTTTAGTAGATGAAAAGTATGAAATCACTGGCAAGTTTATTTGCAGATTTAGAGAAGAGAGAAAGAAAATGATAGCTATGGGGGGGCTTCTTTTCTTCAGATAGCTCTAATCATATGTTCTTCTGGCACTCAGATTTTTCCAGTGAGTTGGGTCCATTAAATAAATATGTTTCTCTTAACTTTCTCAAAACCCAGAAATGTAAAGACTTATGTTTATTTAGTATTTTCCTATTTGTTTTCATAGCCAAAAAAAATGTGTGCTGGGCAGGAAGTTCCTTGAGATAATCCTGTTCACCCTGTCCTGCCACAGAGTAAAGAGCTTTCTGGAAGAAAACACAAAATGCCATTTTAAAGGAAGGATCAGATGGGCTGATATTCAGAGACTCCATTAACCTGGAATAAGGGCAAAAGAAAAAACAACAACAACACAAAAGTATGGATAAATTGACATCGAAAGACTTCTGACCCAGAAAAATGCCTTCTCAAAAATGTTTATATTTTTAAATATATTATATACCCCTTTTCCTGGTTTTAATTATCAATAGCTAAGGAACAGGAAGCAGATACAGCTCAAGCAATTGGGCTCCCGCCTACCACATGGGAGGGCCCTGGTTCAGATCCCAGTGCCTCCTAAAGTAGACAGCGAGCTGGTCTGACAACAGGATGACACAACAGGAGACACAAGAGAAAAGACATAATGAGAGATGCAACAAAGCAGGGAACATAGGTGGCTCAAACGATTGTGTACCTCCCTCCCACATCAGAGGTCCTGGGTTCGGTTCCAGGTGCTTCTTACAGAAACAAGGAAGACGAACAGACACAGCAAGTACAAACAACGAGGGGGTGGGGAGAAATAAATAAAATAAATCTTTAAAAAAATAGCTAAGGAACGTGAACTCTTTTGATGTGAACAAAGAAACTGAAGAAAATGGGAGATTATTTTTTCAAGCAGAAAGCTAGTGACATGCTTTAGGAGAGAAATAGAATCTAAACCATGGTACAAATACTCCCTCATTGCCTATTAACAATGCCCGTGGGTTTTACCAAAAAAAGAATTTGAGCAAAAATTTCAGAGCATTGAAAATGGGAAGGCAGCAACTCTCAGCAAAGCGGCTAGGCAGGTAGCCTAATCTATTTTCCATTACAACCTGAAATGATTGCATTGTCCTCGACACCAAAAAAGGTCAGTGTGAACTTTAAAACCTCCATTTTATTTGTTCAGTGGTTTGCATAGGATAGAGGACAGAGCCATTTGTGAGAAAGAAAAACAATTTTGTGACTAGAACCTCAAAAGCCTGAGGACAATAGGAGCAGGCTCTTGGCACTGCCCCTGAAGTGATCAGAGATGGTCAGCAACATTCTGTGCCTTCATTCTCTGGTACTGTGTGCAGAGAAGGGCTCAGGAACCGCTGACTGCTGTGGGATTAGATGCTGCAATTTCGGAAAAGTTTTTTGAACGTTCTCAGGTAAGGTGGACTGATCATTTTTTCTTTTCAATGGTCTTTCACTTTAAATATCAGTGTTTTCTATTTTTGAAAAAAGAAAATCTGTC
>JAQZBX010012441.1:24484-41308 GCA_029593785.1 Cabassous unicinctus
GAGGTAGGACTAAATAAGACCTCAGGTAAAGCTATGCAGCAACAGGAAACCCCAGAACACCTGGGCACCACCCTTGTCTGTTCATGAAACTTGAGTTTCAATTTAGGAATGGGACCTAATCAGGACACAGATTAGGTGGATTGCAGATATCTACTCAATTTAATCTTTACAAGAACCACATGAGGCAGAACTATTACTACCTCATTTTATAGATGAGGAGACTGAGGCACAGAGAGTTTGGACAACTTATCCATGGTCACACTGCTTGTAAGTGGCAGAGCTGGAATTCAAACCCAGGGAGAATGGCCCCAAAGTCAGAGGATTTACCACTATACTCTACTGCCTCTCCTAAAATCGTAGAGATCAGAAGGAATGGATGTCTAATATTGGCCATGCAGGCAAATCAGTGGGGAGATTTAATTTTTTTAAGTTGCATAGCCTTCCTAGCACTCTTTACATCACACTTGGCATGAGTCCACTTATTCCTGTAAGACTCATCCTGGTAGATATCTTCAGGGCTGCTCAGTTTCATGTTTTTTTCCTATGCCTCTCAGGATACTTTCCCTAGGACATCATTATCCTGGCAGATTAAGTACCATAGGAGGAAGCTGCTATCAGTCCCTCCAACCAAATAAGCTTATTCACATTTTCTAAGATCCCTGATTATGTGCCTGAATAGAAAATTTGGTTTTTGATTAATAAGCATCCTTGTCTTTATGTTTCTATGGAAAGTATTTGTACTAATAATATGATGCTTAATAATGAGATGTCCATCAAGAGAAAGGAAATGGAAATAGAGAAACAATGATGGATCAAGTTTAAATGCCATGCTTTTTATTTATTTATTTTTTTAATATGTATTTTTTATTTTTTTAAAAATACTTAGATTACATAAATGTTACACAAAAAATATAGGGCTTCCCATATGCCCCACTCCCCACACCTCCCACACCCTCCCACATAAACATCCTTCATTAGTGTGGCACATTCATTGCAATTGATAAACGCATCCTGAGGCATTACCACTGAGCATGGGTCGGCGTTCACATAGTAGTTTACACTCTCTCCCACACAATTCTGCAGGTTACAGGAAGATATAAAATGGCCTATAACTGTCATTGCCATGTCATTCAGGACGATTTCCAAGTCCCAAAAAAAGCCCCCATATTACACTTGCTTTTCCCTCTCCCTGCCCCCAGAGCCTCCAGTGGCCACTGCCTCCACATCAATGTTGTAATTTCTTCTATTGCTAGAATCACAATAAATCTATAGTAGAATACCAGTAAGTCCATTCTAGTCCATAGTTCATTCCCCAATCTTGAGGATTCTGGGATGGTGATGTCCACTCTGCCTCTAATTGAGAGGGGGCTTCGATCCCATACAGTCGATGGATGGGACTCTCTTGCTTGTAGTTGTAGGCTTTCTAGTTTCCTTGGTATGGTGGTTGTCAATCCTCACCTCCTTATTAGTTGTCCTGGGTGAGTCCAATGAACTGGAGAGTAGGTACTGCAACTCTGCTGAGGCTCGGAGTCCAGCTGAAATGTCATGCTTTTTAAAAAACCATCACATAAAAGGGTCATGACCAAATCATTGGTGTTTGTAAAAGGTGTTACAAATCAGAGATCCTTCTTTTTTTCTATTTCATTCATGGTTCCAAGGTGCTTTATAACTTTTTCCAGAAAAAATCTTAGATCTCGAAGTGCTCAAGCACCAGGCTGGCAGAGCTTGGCAGAGCAACATTGCTGCCAAGTTCAGGACAAATCTATTTCTCCCTCTGTTGCCATTAAAACCTTCATCCCTACATTTAGAACTTGCCACATGTCAAATTGCCCAATTATTCTTTGCCTGTCATTAAAGTGTGCAGCCTAACACTGGGTTTGAGAAGAATACATCATCCCAACTGTCCAAACACAAACCCAAGTATATTCAAGAGTCCCAGGGAAGATTGGGGTACAGAAGTAAAATGATTTATATTGGCCAAGATTCAAAATGCCATTTAAAATCATGCACAAAAAAAATGTTGTGCCTGTGAAAAGAACTAGATTGACTATCAAAAAGGCTTGAGTCCTGGGGAACAAGTGAAGCTCAGTTGGTTGAGCGCCTGCTTCCCGTGTATGAGGTCCCAGGTTCAATCCCCAGTACCTCCTAAAAAATAAAAATAAAAAATAAAAAAATAAAAAAGCAGGGTTGAGTCCCATGTTTTCTGAGAGGGCTTGCCTTGCTTATTCTGAAGGAACAGCAACCACAGTTCTGTCTTGGAAGGAGCCTGACTTATAGATGTGACAACCCTTCAGTGCTGGCTTCCCTCCCCCATCCTTGCTCTCACTGGAAAAACCAAACTCAATTCCATCAAACAAAAGGGGATTGGAGAGGAATAGGATGACGATAGCAAAGGGAACCTCTGGTTCAGTGCTCCCCTGGAGAAGTTATTATAAAAAATGAAATAGTCATTTGACTTTCCAATGTGATTTTATTAGGCAACCTGGAACACAGAACCATTGAGTAGTGTAACATAGCCTATTCAGTCCGGATGGATTAGGTTATACTATTGTAGCAAAGAATGCCAAAATTGCAGTGGCTTAACACAACGAAGATTAATTTCCTATCTGTTTCTTGCACTTCAGTAGGGAGGCTGTGCTCGTCACATCTCTAATGCCATAGGTCAAATACCAGAGGGAAAGAAAGTCCTGGAGGGTCTGAAGGTGACACCTAAATGATCTGAACTGGAAGTGGCACCATCCCACCTGGATCACATAGCCCCACCCAACCACAAGACGGCCACCATATGTTATCATACCATCTACTGCGAATGATGACCACAGCCACCTCAGGTCACACTTTCAGGCAGCAGAGTTGGAATGCCGCAGACCATGACTTTAATATAGGACCAGGGATTATGGGCCTCTGAGCCCAACCTAGTATAGAGTTGATCTAGGGGACGCTTGAGGAGGAGAAAAGGCAGAACATCTAGGTTGTTCTCTATAGCCTAAAACTCTAGCTTTGGCCAGATACCCCATTCTTACTCCAGAAGAGATCAGAATTACTGGCTTATTCTCAGGATAATTGATTCACTTGCTTATCTATTTGGAGTCCACCAGATTGGAGAGAATTTGGAAACATATTGAAACCTCTGGGCTCTTTCTGGCCCAGGTGCTAGGCCCCAGGTATAGGAGGAAAACAGTTCCCTGGAGCAGGGCAGGGGCTCTAGCGAACCATTTTCTGGCACTGGTCCCAACCCAGAATTCCTGTAATAAGTCTGCAATATCTGTAATTTCTGTAACCTAAATAAAGAATACACCTTTCCCATGTGCATGACTATTTTTAGAACATATGCAGGTCTTGTGATCCATAAAATATACATTCAATTAAAAAGTAGCATTGAATTCATTTTATCATTACATGTTTTCTCAATCAACAGCTCTTCAAAGCACTTTAGCATAATGGGAAGAGATGGGGAGTGGCAGCAATCTGCTATTATTTTTTTTATTTTTATTTTTTTTATGATACAGAGAAGTCTCTATGTTGTTGGAAACCTCTGCTTCCTGGTATAGAGCGCTTTGTGAGAGTCTTTTTTCCTGGGTTTTCTCAGATCTTTCGGGTAAAATTTCTGGATGAAAAAAAAAATCAATAGGTAAGCATTTCAGTGGTTGTTTTTGAGGCTGATATTTGTCTTCTAGAAGAGTCATCCCAGTGAAAATGGGGTGAGGTAGGAGGGCAAGTAGCATTTTGAGAATACCAGCCTAAAGCTCCATATAAACAGAACCCCTGTCTGCTGGCAAGTCAGTGCAGGTGACATTTGGTCAGGGGGCACCATGAAAAGCACTAAATCAACAATTATAGAGCTGGAATAGAGGAGATTATACACACAAACCCTCCAGGGTTCATGATGACTAATGCCTGTCATCACTTATTTCAGGTGGGTCAGAGTAACCTGCCCAAAGTTGTAAATGGTATGAAGGGCAGCTAGCGGTCAGGATTGTGGCACCATCCCAGCTCATGAGTTACTGTCATGTTGGCACAGATGATAACCCCAATTGTCTGGCCACTTCCATTTGTGGGGTGATTGGTGGTGGTTCAGAGTGGAAAATCAAAACGACTTCCTTTAAGTTCATATTACTAACCAGCACTCCCCCTCTTTCTTGTCAGGGTCTTCTGGAAGGGCTGAGGGAAGTGTCCTTAAGGCAGTATATACCAGCTATATATGTATCTACGTTTTTGAGGAAAACTTCCGTTCCAGCCAGTTTTCCCTGTGAAAGTGACCACAGCACATTGTGTGAGCTTGCAGATGAACCCAAGACTGCTGCACCAATCACCACTTATTAGGCCAAGGAAGGGTTCAAGCTGAAGGCAACTATTTGTTACCTGGGTGCAAAGGAGGATGTTATGGGTTGAATTGTTTCCCCGAAAAAAGATATGTTGAAGTTCTTCTCTACAGAACTTGTGAATGTGACCTCTTTTGGACATAGGGTCTCTGAAGATGTAATCAAGTTAAGATGAGGTCATTCTGACTTAGGGTGGACCCTAATCAATATGACTGGTGTCCTTGTAAGAAGAGGAGAGGACAGCCGCAGATGCAGAGAGGAGAATGCCATGTGAAGACAGAGACACACAGGGAGAAGACGGCCATGTGAAGATGGAGGCAGAGACTGGAGCTATGCTGTCACAAGCCAAGGAATGCCAAGGATTGCCAAGCAGATACCAGAAGCTAGAATAGGCCAGGAAACTTTCTTCCTTAGAGCCTTCAGAAGAAGCATGGCCCTGCTGACACCTTGGTTTTGGACGTCTGTCCTCCAGAACCACGAGAGAATAAATTTCTCTTATTTTAAGCCACCCAGTTTGTGGTACTTTGTTATGACAGCCCTAGAAAACTAAGACAGAGGCCCTCTGCTCTGAGGCTTGCTTTGAACTTTGTCTTGTTGAAGTATAACGTTCCATTTAACCCAATAAAGGCCCTCTTTGGGGAGCATCCATGCTAAGTGAACAACATGAAATCTTAATGGTACATGAGGAGAAATGATTTTCTTAATGCTTCACAATGAGAAAAAAAGTAAAATACAAATTCTGCCCTTAGGTCTTAGTCCCTGTTTATTTGCCTGGTTTTCCAATGAAGGGCCCAGGTTGGTTGTCTTAAATTCCTTTCCCAGGTCTAGAAGTCAGAACTGGGAAGAGGATAAAGTGAGATCAGGCTGGTCTGCACCTGCTGGTCATGAGAAGGAGAAGCCAAGGCATCATTCTGGGCAAAGACATACATGGGAATAAAGGTACAATCCAAAGCACCAAATCCAGAGAGAGCTGCCAAGTTCCAGACCCCAAGAGAAGCATCTGCAACCACCAGAGTGATGCGAGCAGGAATGCTGAGAGAGGGAAAATAGGGAGAAATTATTCAAGAAATTGATTCACAGAGCCTGGCGCCTCTTATAGCCACTTGGCAGCAGCTGGGGGTGGAGTAGCAGTCATTGAAGGAGAAAATGTCTGGACTTGTCTATCTGTGTTTAAGGTAAAGCCAAGGGCTCTTTAAAGTCAAAAAGTTATTAGAGTAGAGCATTAATAGTCAAGAGGATTGCAGCTGCTCAGCAGGCTGTCTTCAGGTAAGATTAGGATCATGGAGTCCATCCAGGCAAAATTTATCTCAGAACGTCCAGGGTGAGTGCAAATTCAGAAATAATCTATTGCTGCCAGTCTGGGGGACTATTCTGGAACCAGACTCAGGGTAAGGGCAGGGCCTGCAGGCTGCCTGTGAAAGCTAACAGGAAATGATGAGCTAATGGAGTGAACCCAGATGAAAAGAAAGGATGTAGGAAGAGTAGGACAGCAGAGAATCCCTTTGTCAATGAAGAAGTTCCTTGGGACATGCTGTGGCAGAAAGCCTAGAGTGGAGCCCAGTATCCCTATTCTTCACAAGCCCCCAAAGTATTGCCAATGCAGGTGATGCCATGAGCTGCATTTTGGGGGGCGGGGGGAATGGGGATGGGGTAGTGGGAGATTTTAAAAGACTAACTTGCATGGCCTCCTGTTGACATAGGTAACAGTTTACAATTTTCAAATGCTTTTGTAACATCTCCAGAAGCAGCAGTTTGCTGAGTTGGAGAATGGGTGGTACTTGAACAGATCATGGCTGAGCTTGCAAGGCCAGCTTGCCTTAATGTGGAGAGCCTTGGACACACTTCCAGGCACAATGGCAGGACCAAAGGGAAGGGTGGAAAGGATCTTTGGGGGCAGGAAGACAGCTGGGAGTCCTGTGCTAATGATATTGAATGTCAGCTACCTTGGAAGAGTAGAGCTCTGCACACAGACTCAACCACAGTTAAATGTGGAAACTTTTATATTTGGGATGTGTACACAGCTGCCTGCTCACACATTCTCACACAGGTGTGGCCTTGGCCTTGCTGAATGTGATCTGTGTAATGAAGATTGATGCCATCCTGGTATGAGAACCTGATTCTCTGCCTGATTCTTCTGCATGTCATGAAGCCTTTCTCATGGATGTGTGACTTCAGCATTTCTGAAATCAGGGTCTGTGGGTATATTTTAGGAGCCCAAGTCTTTTTAAATTTGGAGGTTTTGTTTCAATGATAATCTAAAACAAAAAAACATTACCAGTTATAAAGAGAACACATCCTTTGGAGTAATGATTTTCATTCAAAAGACTTTTTTCTATAGAATAAAACCTGATTTTTTAAAGTCAGTGTCTCTCCAGCTGTGGTCTTCAGAGATATCTTAGAGAGTCTTCAAATACATTTTCAGAGATGTAGGTGAACAGTCTTTTCTATTTCTATTAAGAGTGAAAAACCTTTTAGAGCATTGCAACTTACCATAGTTCTGAATACAGGACCCAAAAATGAAATTCTCATTGGCTTTACAAAGACTTTGGGTAGAAAGTCTCCAATGATGAAATATGCCTTGTGACAATTCAGTAGAGTTCAATTCAGTTCGTTAGGTATTTATTGAACTGTGTCCCTAATGCTGTCAGGCACAAGGGGTATAGAGTAGTAAAGTTCTTGGTCTTCTTGTGGGAGGGTTACTGTACAAGGAATTATAGGAACATTCTCCATGGGGGAGTCAGGAAAAACTTTTCTGAAGGATAAATTCACTAGGATGACTGGGGGGGGAGGGATATTCTAGACATGAGAAACATGGGCAAAGATATGGAATGGCCAGTAGTTTGACATGACTGGAATATAGGAATTGAGGGCAAATGGCCTGGGAAAAGTGGAGAAATAGACAAGGGCCATTGGCACCATGCTAAGGATCTTGGCTTGTTGATAAGAGACTATGACGACTGTTCTGGGTTATAATGGCGTTCTGGTATCTCTCTCCCTGTATGTCTTCATCACTCCATTTTGGCTGGAAATCTTGAACTCTCTCAAGGGCCGTGTTTTTATTGCCCCACTCACTTCTTCCAGGTATAAAGAAGTAAAAAAATGTTATCTTAGCAATGGCACCGGAATTCCAGTTAGGGAAAGAAATTTCTTTGTTTTGAAAATATGTTGATAAGGGCTTGGAGCACACTCCAAATACATGAGCATTCCAGGTTTTACACATCAGAAGAGGAGAAATAATTTTTGCATAATAGGGAGGAAAACGTTGGATTTCTAGAAAGGAACTCAATCCAAAAGGGAGCAGGTGAGAAAGGAGAAGAAGAGGGAATGGGAAATGGTAGAATGCTGTCTCTCCATTCTCCTCAAAATCCACAAACGTTATATGTGAGAGATGTTTCTGTGGTGGGATATTGCGAATGAGTTTGAATTTCAAAGCAGAGTTGAAATGGAATGCAGCAAGGAAGTTACACAGTAGGATGGATTGTGAAGCCTGTGGTGACCCTAAACACATAAGCTCCTGGGAATGTGCATAGTCTTGGAAAGAGTGTTATCCTGGCTATCATTTTGAACTTGATACTGAGGAAGCATTGAAACTTCAAATGATATCTAGATGACCTAGCTTTATAGAGAGCAACAGTATATATCCCAGGTCCTGGGAATATTTCTATATTTATCATAGAAATATTCCAAATATTTCTATAATTTGAGAAAATGCCTAAAAGAAAGGAATTCAAACATGGCTATTCTTTGTCTCATTATGACTCTCAATAAGTGCTCTTTGGCAGACACAACTAGATCCAGGCCCAATAGCCATTCTCCTTTCTTCCTTCCTTACTAAAAGAATCCTAATTTTGTCTGGATGAGCAATGCCCAGCTCAGAGCACTCAATTTCCCAGCCCTCTTGCACCTAGGGGTGGTCCTATGTGACACAGTTGTAGCCAATGAGACTTAAGAAGTTATTGCATTTGTCTCTTGAAAAAGCTCTTAAAAGGGATAGGCTTGGCTAGCATATTCTGCCACTGCTTTGCTATTCCTGCTTTCCCATTCTTCCTGTCTGGAATATAGAAGCAAAGCTGCATGGTACAACAGCCATCTTACAATCATGAAGATGAACCTCACTAAGATTGATAGAGCAGGTAGGTAGAAGGACTCTGGGCAGTTGAAGACAGCCATAATTAACTGCATCAGCCCTCGACTATGTACCTCTGGACTTCTTCATATTAGAGAAAAATAAACTTCTTCCTTGTTTATGCCAATCTGGTGATGTTTTCTGCTACTTGCAGCTGAATGCATTCCTGACTGATACAAGTACCATCTCATTGGATTAAGCAATGGCAGTTGCTTGGGAGAAGAGTGAGAAGCCTGGAGATCTGATTTCCTTCCTCTCTAGTTCTTTTCCAATTAGCAAATTAGTTAAGTTTAAATGAGCATATAAGCTAGTTGTTACCTTGAATGGAGCATAAACGAAGTAAGTTTATTTTGATTAGAGTTGAGAGCTGGGTCGGGAAGTACCAGGGACATGTCATCACAAGATGCAAGTAGGAGTGAGTGAGAGGGTATTTTAAACTATACAAGATGGTTTTAAAAAACAAAAATATGGTTTAAGAAAAATAGAAAGTCCATGAAAAATGGGATACCTAGATCTGTAGCCCACAAGGGGTATTGTTAAAAGAAATGGATACCCAGGGGCATGACAATCACCATATCCATAAAGACCAGTATCCTATTTGTTTTCTCCTACACTCTTCCTTTATTTTATTTCCTTTATTCACTCAATCATTCATTCACTCAACAAACATTTATAAAGCAAATAGGGACCAGGGGCAAAAGGATAAGTAAGGCATTCTTGCCCTCGAGAAGCGAAAAATTGAGTGGACAGACATAATAGTGAGCAAATACCCAAACAAAAATTTAAGTTCTATAGAAGAGATAAGAATAAGAAGTCACAGACCACAGAGAGTGCTCAGAGGAGTGAGGAATGACTCCATAGTGTAGGAGACATTTGAGCTGAATTTTGAAGATTAAATAGGAGTTTCCCAAATAGAGAAGGTGAAAGACCATTTCTGTCTCCTACACCCTCATATTTGGAAACACAATTATTAAAGGGGATTTGAACCATTCAAATGAGGGGCGGCTTCTCTGAGGAAGCTTCACTTGAGCTGATATCTAGTTAAGGAGGAGGGAAACGAATTCTTGGCTGAGGGAGCAACATATGCAGAAAGACTGGAAAATAGATCATAATGGGTTCGAGGGGTTGAAATGGAACTCAGTTGGGAAGGTACAGAGTAGAATGAGATAAGGCTGGGGAACTAATTGGTGGGTTAGGACCACACAGAGATAGATCATGTTAAGGAGCTAAAATGTTTTAAGCAAGTGGCTGATGTGACTGTCTAAAAGGCTCGCCATCTGAAGCTCTTCTACTGAAGATCTGCAGTTTCTTCCAGTAGCTCTGGGATTTTGAGTTCTCATTGTAACCTTTTCAAAAAGCCAAGCTGTAACCTCATTGGTGGGAATAACTGTAGGTATAAGAATATCTTCCATATCTTGTAGCCCTGTAATTCTTCTTCTCAATAAAGGCTGCGCACTGGCAAACTTTAATAACTGTCAGGTCTAATTATGAACAGCCATTGCCCTTTAGACTTGCTCAGGAAACCCTTTCCACTGCAGAGGCCGTCCTGTCAGTCTCTGAATGACATCCTATGAAACCAAGTGTTAGACAAAGCATCTGGAAAAGATGCAAATAATAGCAGGAGGCAACGATAGCTACACATAATGCAATCTCCAAAAAGCAGGAGCTGGAGTCCAGCAGATACCACTGCATTGATGACTGCATTTTATTCATACTATACTGAATATGTCATTTCCCACAGTTAGGATGTCAGACTGTGACCTGAATTTCTAAGCATGTTGCCTGTGCCATCAGCCATTAGCTTGGAGCAAGGCAAGCAAGGCTTGCACATTCAGTATTTTTAAGTAAGGAAGGTACATTGGATTTGGGCCTAGCTGAGGAGTTTCCTTTCTTTTTCATTAATAGTCTTACTACTTTAGGAAGACATGTTTACACAAACACACACACTCTCGCAAAGAAAATTCTTGAAGGCTTTCCAGTGAGGATTTCTTAAGAAGCAAAGGTCTTAAAGCACATTTTATTTGAAAAGGTAAAGAGCTAAGTTGCAGCGTTAAAGGAAAGAATGCAAGGACTGAGGAATACAGCACAGACAGATGATTTTTCGGGAACCTCAGATTTTTCTCTAGGGAATGAAGGAACCAAGGTCAAATGGAAAAGCATGGGAAAAAATGAAATATGGCTCTGCCTTAAATTGCAAGCAACAATTTCATGAATGCTTCTCTGCACTATTGGTAGGAGGTAGGAGAAACTAGTTCTTTTCCAGAAATCTGTCTAGCATATGGGAATGGATTTGGAAAACAAACAAAATCTGTTTTATTCTTGCCCTTCAAAGAGCTAGAAGCCCTAGATTCCCAACTTTCTTCATATTCTAACCTCTTACCTGGTCTTGGCTTTGACCTATAGTAAACAGTCCCCTTGATGACTAAGGGTGGCTTGTGACACCAAGAAATGAGGAAACAGGTCAGCAGGTAAACAGCTTAAGCAGCAAGTGACCCAGGCTTTTTTGATATATTCAGTCTTGTTATCTGACTTACAAATAGAAAGTGTTTTCCGGGCAACACTGAGAAAGTGGTGAATATAAGATTCTCTGCTTGCACTCCGCTCAAACAGAAGACCCCTCTTTTCTTTACCTCCCCAATCTGAGCATCCTTATGCTCACTTTCATTCTCCTGATGTTCCTCAAAACATTTCTTATTATGCTTTTGACCAATGATAGCATTTTTGGATTAAGTATACACCGTCTTAAAGGGTACTTAGAGGGAACATCTCTTGTCTGCTGACACAAATTCTGGAAATTTAGTTACAGTTCTTATTGAGCATCTACTATATACATAGATGACTGCTTTTTTCTTTTGTTGGTTGGTCCACATAATGGACATATGATTTGTCTGCTCAGCATCCTTTCCTTTCCTTAAGAATTATCCCTCTCTATTTTATAACAATTTTGCTTAGTCTATGAGGTTTGGGTGGAGCTTCCATGCCCTCCCTTTCCCCAGGAAAGGCACTTAGCCCAGGCCTGGCCAATCATGGCCTTCTAAAATCCTTTGCAGCAGTGATTGGTTCAGGGAAAGGCATGTGATTCAAGCCAGCTCTATCAGAGTCTTCTCTGAGATTCTGTTGGAGCTATGAGGAAAGATGTTCACTCTCCCTCTGAAATTGTGAGCTAAAATTGTGAGGTTTAAGGACAATGTAGGCTTGGTATTGTCTCTATTAGAGCTTAAAGATGAAGCTCAGCAGAGGGAAGAAACAGGAGAGAGAGAGAGAGAATGAGCCTGATGACATTGCTTGAACCCAGGATCTATCCCATGCCTGAGGTGATAATTCCATTGATATCCCGTGCCTGAGGCTTCACTTCCATTGTACCTGAGGTGATAATTTCCTTTCACTGCTTATATTAATCTGAGCTTCAAATATCATACTAATTTGTGTAATGCAGATGTAAGCCAAGTGCAAAGCAGCAAGCAAACATTAGACAAAAAGAAGAGCAAAAAGCAACCATGATGTGTGTCTAAAGACAGAGGATCGACTAGACTTCGATTCTGAAAATAACTCAGGGAAGGGAACGTTGTAGTTGCGGTTGTTTGGAGATTCTTGATTTTCTTTGATTGCAGCTCTCTGTGCTCTATTGCAATAAAAAAATTTCAATTAATACGGCAATTAGTTTTCTCTTTTGTTCGCATACAAAATTGTGATTGAAAATGGATATGCATAAACAAATAGTTCCTCATTTTCAATGACTGCTTTGGTAAGAGCATTGCTTAGAAACAGAAACTTGACTCAGGTGTGGTCTGCCAGGAATGCCACAGGATTTAAAATATAAAAGTGGATGAGTCATTTTAATACAAAAATAATCTCTCTTTTTCCTCCCATCCAAATACACACCATTTTACTTAACAAAACCTGTATATACACTATGTGTTTGTGTGCTTTGTTTGTTTTCTCAAAAAGACTTGTTACTGCTGCTGATAAACTACTTTGAAAAGCATCCCTTTCTCTGGAATGCAGAGGCAACCTCTGTTACACACAATTTGGGTTATGAAAATCTGTTTGTGGGCCCATTTATTAGTAAATCCACAAAGACAGTATACAAGCAACATTTGTCATTTCCTCCCCACTTTCAACTTAAAAGGAAAACTGTAATAGTACACCTGTTCACAACAGCATTTTCAAGTTCATTGCTTTTGTACTCACTGGATAGGATGGGGTTAATAACTTCTGGGAAACGGCCTCAAAAATTAAGCAGAAATCAGCAAACTGGTCATAGGTTAAAGTGACTGAGCATAGTTGCTATTGCCTTTTTTGGTGGTGAGCAGATTAGGCCCTTTTTTTTAAGAGTAAAACTTTGCCCCAATTCATGCAATTAACTTAAAAATTCCTAAGTAGAGGAACTTTTATACCGACTAAGCAAGTGATATGTTAGCCCTACTGGAAGAATTCAATTCATAAGATTTTAGAACTAGTTAACAGATTTGGAGCAGTATTGCTATCTTAACTTCGGTTTCCATCTCCTGGAAAGGCACTAATTGTAGTGGGGATAAAAAAAAAAAAAGGAGCAAACTTATTGATGCCCCTGTGTGCAGAATACTGAAGCACTGGGTAGATGCTGCCTGCAAGATTGCTAACATCCATTCCAATCCTGAGAGTCTATGTTCCTATGCACTTTCTTTCTCCATACATGGAAAGAATCCCCGATTAAAATTTGGCTTCCCATACAGCTTGCCTTTAGGGAGAAGCTGTGCTGGCCAGAGGACATGAGTATGCTCTTCGCAGCCAGTGTATAACATACTGGTTAAGAGAACTGGGTCCACATACTGCTTTTGCTTTTTGCTTAGCTGTGTGACCCTAAGCATGTGTCTTTAATCCTCTGTTCTTTTCAATCTGTAAAATGAGGATATTTATTAGCATCTTCCTCATTCAGCTGCTGTGAGGATTAAGTGAAATAATACATGTAAAGTGCTTGGAACAAGATAAATTTAATATCATCATCATCATTATAAATCAGTAGGTAGTCTGGTTTAAATCTTTTCTTTATTTAAGCTTTTTGGGGGAAATCTCAAACAAACACAAAAGCAGAGAGAATAGTATAAAGAAGTCTAATATACCCACTACCCAGCTAAAATGTCATCAGTAATAATGGTTACTCTTATTTAATTTCTGTCAATACTGACCACCCCACTCCTGCCACCCACGACTCCCAGGAAACCCCAAACATAAATTATTTCACTGAGGCTTATATCAAGATGTTCTTGATTAGAGAGCATCTACCCCTAAAAGACCAATCCACACTAACTGTGCTGTCACGTAAGATCCTGGACCATCATAATGAATTTTCTTAGGTTGACCTTTTCTAGAATGTGTTCCAAAGAATATTTTTTCCATAGGGTGTTAAGTTTTCTGCCAAAAGAACAGAGATATGTGGTCAAGTAAATTCTGAAATCATTGCGTTAAAGAGAGCTCTTTTGCTTTACTCTAGGTGCTTTTCCAGAACTTTTTAAAGGTTCTTAAACCATCAATTTCTAAACAAAGGATATCATTTGCAGCGTCTTGGTTAAGTACATTTAGAATATATCCTTTGTTTAGAAATGCCTTTTCCAAAGGCATCTTGGGGAACCAGTACTAAGCAAAATGAACTTTAGCCAACAAGGAACGAGAAAAATACCATTTTATGGGTACCTAGTTGGGTAGCCAGGTCCTACACTTGAACTTCTTTGTGCTTTCTTTGAATTTCTGGTTTCCATTTCCTTAGTGCCACTGGAAGCCAGAATCTTGAGTTCTACATCCACCATCCCCATTAGTAAAGGAGAGGTGGTATCAATTTTTTCCCTAACTTGACCCTTAGGGGAGGGCCATTAAAATGAACAGGAAATGAGAGAAAGTGAATAGAAGCAAATTTAATGTCATATACAATGCCCTGACTACCTCCAAATCCTGAATTCCTGAGCAATAGCAGCCTACATAAGCAGAACCCCGTGACCTTGAGGCTTTACGTGATTACATAGTCACTGGACTCTAAGCATGAGATTGGAATTTGTGCTTAATAAATTAAAGAAGGGTAGAAACAGGGAACTTGGGAGATCTTTAAAAAAAAAAAATAAAGCCAAAGTTCCCTCTGAGGAATGTCAGCAAGAACAGCCATAGCCTCTTCAGTCATATGATGACAATGCTGTCCTGTGTGCCTCTGTGGATCTTGCTTTTCAAATACAACTGAAACAGATCCCTTTGAGAGGAAGGGGGAAGAATGAGGAGGTCTGGTAGACATTGCTGGAGTTCATAAATGTCCAGTTCTCCTCACCTCCTAGGAACCTGGAAATTTGTGCTTCTCAGTCCCTTTGCAGTTCTGAGTAGAGCCATTTGACTAGTTCTGGCCAAAGCAATATGAGCAGAAGTGATGTTAGTTCCTTCCAGGCTAAGTCAGTGAAAGGCACAGGCGTGATTCTCCAGGCTTTCATTTCCTTTCTGCAGGGATCAGGGAGTCTGCATGTTTCAGATGGTGCATATACAAAACGGAGGAGGGGACAGATGTGGCTTAAATGGTTGGGCATCCATCTCCCATATGGAGGCACCTGGGTTCGATCCCTGGGACCTCCAGGTAAAAATAAAAAAACAAAAAACTCAAAACGGAGGAGAGTCTTTCGTCATGGATTCCTGAATGTCTCTGTGGTCATTATAATGGACATAATGGTCAAAAAGAATAATTTGCTATGCTAAGCCTCTGGGATTTGAGGGTTAATTTGTTACTGAAGCATAACTGATACTTCCTGACTGACACAAGAGGTATAGCTTTTCATTTTGTACCTCCATTTGGCCTCTGTCCACTCAAACACGCTAGCATTAGAGACCGGCATCTGCTCGTCTCTCCCTTCTCTTCCAGGTTTTGTTGCTTTCAGCTTCTTACTTCCATGGCATTCTTTCT
Source organism: Cabassous unicinctus (assembly GCA_029593785.1). Lineage (NCBI taxonomy): Eukaryota > Metazoa > Chordata > Mammalia > Cingulata > Chlamyphoridae > Cabassous > Cabassous unicinctus. The sequence continues at coordinate 39,846 of JAQZBX010012441.1, forward strand.
CTCTGTGTCTATCCATTCTGTTTATAAAGGGCTCCAGGAATGGGATTAAGACCCATCATGAATGAGGTAGATCACATCTTAACTGAAGAAGCCTCATCAAAAGGTCCTACTTATGGGTTTACACCCAAAGGAATGGATTAACTTTTTTAAAGAAGATTTATTTTATTTATTTTTTCCTGCCCTCCTTCATTGTTTGCACTCACTGTCTGCTCTCTGTGTCCATTTGCTTTGTGCTCTCTCTTTGTCTGCTCGTCATCTCTTTAGGAGGCACCACTGGGACCTCCCATGTGGGAGGGAGGCACTCAATCGCTTGAGCCACCTCAGCTCCCCGCTTTGTTGTGTCTCTCATTGTCTTTCCTGTTTGTGTCTCCTTGTTGCATCATCTTGTTGCATCATCTTGTTGTGTCTGCTCACTGCACCTGCCTGTCATGCCTGCCCATTGCGCCAGCTCACTGTCTTACTCGTCTTCTCCAGGAGGCACTGGGAACCGAACCGGGACCTGCCATGTGGTAGGTGGGAGCTCAATTGCTTGAGCCTCATCTGCTTCCCTGGATTAACTTTTAGAATTCGTTTTTCTGGGATACATACAGTTTCAAATCACCACAGCCTCAATGCCTGCTGTAGCAGTTTGATATTGTTTATGAATTCCAAAAATAGATATCGGATTGTGTTTGTAAACTGGTCTGTTCCTCTAGGTGTATTAGATTGTATTATCTTCAGAGGTTTTGCTTTTACTTGATTAAATTATGATTAGGGCTTTGATTGGGCCACATCAGTAAGACACTGAGTCTCTGCCCCTTTGGTGGGTGGAGACTCACAGAGAAAACCAGACAGCAGAGAGTGGAGTTTTAATGCTGGAGCCCCGGGAAATAAACACACAGAGAAGCAGATACATGACAAAAGAGAGAAGGCTTCCTTAGACACGGCAGAGGCCCTGAGATGAGCCATTAGCCTGATAGTCTACAGCTGGCCTTGTGGAGAGAGCAGAGCAGCTGAACCCAAAGAGAAATGAGCTCCAGGAGATAGACAAGACTTATCCCAGCCTACAGCTGATATTGGAAGAAGCTGGGACCATGGAGCCTTAAGAGGAAGAGGAAGCTTGAACCCTTGCAGACATCAGCAGCCATCTTGCTCCAACATGTGGCAACAGACTTTGGTCAGGGAAGTAAATTTCACTTTATGGCCTGATATGTGTAAGATTCTACCTCAAATAAATACCCTTTATAAAAGCCAACAGATTTCTGGCATTTTGCATCAGCACCCCTTTGGCTGACTGATACACCTGTCAAGCAATAAATACCAATAGCCAACATTTAATGAGTGATTACTATGTACCTGCCATTTCCCAAGTATTTTAGATATGTTACTATCCCATTTAATCCTCATAACAACCAGTACCAATCAGTGCTAGTTACTGATTAGCAATTGGAAATTAGTCAGTGCTAATATAATTATCTCTGTTT
>JAQZBX010012442.1:0-41206 GCA_029593785.1 Cabassous unicinctus
GGAATGGATTAGATATAAAATGATGTTTTTCTGGGGGTACTGTGGCAATTTGAGATTATTTTATGAATCCCCAAAAGAGAAGGATTATGTTTGTGAACTGTTCCTCTGGGTGTGATATCCTTTGATTGCATTAAATTTAGTTGAAGGGCCTTTGATTAGATTACTTGTTAAGATTGGTTTAGGGCTTTTGATTAGACTACATAAGTGGGCGGGGCATGGTTTAGGTTGATTCTCTGCCCCCTTTCTGGGTCTGATATAAATGGACACTCAATTTATATAGACTCATTAAGAGAGAGCTCTGTCGATTTTGATCCTGCCACGTGCCAGAAAGGAGGAGGCTTAAACAGCTGTGGCCCCGGGAAGAGATGAGCCATTTGCCTGATTGCTTACAGCTGAATTTGACGAGAGCAGAACAGCTGAGACTGATATAGGAAGCCCTAAGAGACAAGCTGTATGCCAACTTGCAGCTGAAACTGGGAAGAAAGCAGAGCATCTGAGCCTGAAAGAGAACACGTGGATAGGAAGTATTCCAACCCAACTCCTGAAGGGCACAAGTTGCAGCATCCACAAGACCAAAGAATGCATGATTTGCATGTGTTCGATTTGACGTGAGCTTTATTGGGACTTACGAACACGAGAGACTTTCGATGGTGGCTGGCCAAAGAATGAAGTTAGCACTCTACAAAGAAGCAAGAAAAGGAGGGGGAATATAAGGAGTCTCAGGACAAAGACATTCCCTAGGGTATGAGAACAGAGTTTCTGCAAAAGTTACATGCACAAATGGGACATTTGGTGATGTTATCACAGGAAGGGACTATACAGCCTTGTGGGGATTAAACTTTGTAGGACCGTTTGTACATTCTCTCCTTTGGGAAGGTCTGTTACCTTTTAACTAGTGAGCATCCAGGTTACACTGGTGGCTACATGCTTCAGTCTGTGTTTCTTTTAAAGAGGGGTAGCCTGGGCCCTAGGCTCCCACAGGAAGGCAGAAACATCAGCAGAAATCACCCGCCATCTTGCTTTGTTGCGTGGCAACATGCCAGGATGAACAGTAGCTGACTTTTGTGAGAAAACACCTCTTATGGTGCCTTGAGCAGGACTTTTCACAGCCTTGGAACTGTAAGCTTTTACCCCAAATAAATCACCTTTATAAAAGCCAACACATTTTCTGGTACTTGGCATCAGCACCCCTTTTGGCAGACTAATACAGGTACATATAGCTTAAAACCACCACAGCATTTAACAGTAGGAATATGTGATTGAAAGCTTTGTTAATGGAGAGCTTCTGTGGATTACCTTGCTAGTACACGAAAGACCAACAAGTTTTTACTTAAATTATCTTAATGGTACATGTTAGGCCACTAGTGCTTTGGCACCAACCAGCATCATCCTTATGTCTAGTATGTGAGAAGTTTTTAATATGTATGTCATTATATTTAAGGCACATTTTATGTTTCATCTATATTGTAATTATTCATGAGATAATAGGCTCATTTATCTGCATAATGGAAGTGAATACAAACACACACCATTTTATTGAAATTAGCAGAAAGAGGCTGATGATATTACATATAAAGGCTTTTCTTTTCTGAATAGTTGATATACATATAAGTGTAGTAATTTCTTTTTAACTATATGTTGCAATAGCAAAAAAAGGGAGTTTTTTGCCTAACAGAGATTTTTGTTATCACAGACTTATCTAATTTTGGCCTTATACTGCTATGAACCACATAGGAATGAATAAGTAGTAAATGATTCCATATTCTATTACTAATCCTGTGATTATGTGTATCTTCACTGGCAAGCATTATGAGACATTTAAAAAAATTCAACAGCATTGTGCTAATAACTAACAGAATTCAACATTTTATATAAGTTTATTAAATAAGCATGATAAATTGATGTCAACTATACTTATGTTGGCATTTTATATGTGGGTTCAATTAAAATTGCATGTTTTTATTTTGTTTTGTAAAAGTCTGTAAATAAATAAATAAATATCTATTCATCCTATTACTCCATCTACCTTCTGCTCAGAGATTAATCTTTTGTATCACTTCATTCCAATTTGTACTGAGAGGGCCTGGTTATGTAATGTTGATTTAGACTCCACTTCAGAATGCCTGAGCCACATATGACTGAATGAATCCTGGGCCACTCTGTTATTTCTTAGCTGATCTTTACCTCATCAGCTTATCAAAGTACTCCAGAGGACCTATCAGGGTGAAATAAATCATGATCCCAGAGTGACTATGAAACGAATGACGCATTTTCTCACAAAGCAGCAGTATCATGATTTTCAGGTCACTGTTGTAGAGTCCAACGACTACCATTTGATTACCGAGACAATGAAAAGTCGTTTAGCATTTCAATATTGATTCCCTCCTCTATGAAATTGAAGTTAGTAATATCTCAAAATAAAGTGACAGGGAAGCAGATGTGGCTCACACGACTGGGCTCCTGCCTACCACATGGAAGTTCCCTGGTTTGGATCATGATGCCTCCTAAAGAAGACAGCAAGCTGGTGTGACGGGCAGGCACGGCAAGCTGACACAACAAGAGACACAGGAAGGTAAAGGATAATGAGAGACACAACAAAGCAGGGAGCAGAGGTTCCTGGTGCCTCCTAAAGAAGACAGTGAGATGATGCAACGCGCAGGTGTGGCGAGCTGATGCAACAAGATGATGCAACAAGAGATGTGGGGAGGAAAAGCATAATGAGAGACACAACCAAGCAGGGAGCGGAGGTGGCTCAAGAGATTAGACACCTCCCTCCTACATTGGAGGTCCTGGGTTAGGGTCCTGGTGCCTCCTAAAGAGGCAAGGAAGACTAACAGATACAGTAAGTGCAAACAATGAGGGGGTGGGGAGAAGGAAATAAATAAAATAAATCTTAAAAACAACAACAGCAAAAACAAAGTGACAAGTAGGACATATGTGAACATGCTGTACAAGTTTTAAAGTGGTATATAGAGGTAGGTCATTGTTACTATAAATCTTGAGCTGATCTTAGTATTTTCTAGGAAATGAAGTTTGCATACAACAAATGACTTATAGCTTTTTTGTTTTTTTTTCATTCAAGCTGTTATTTTCTCCTTTTCTGCTCTCAACCAAAGAATTTGTGTGTTTTTTTGCGTGTGTGTACCGCTCCTCCTATGTTGTTTCTCTCAAATGGATTCAGTCTCTTTGGAATGAAGTATTATTAATCTACCCTGAAACAAATATCTAATGTTAATAATAATAATGGCAATAAATAAAAGCTTTAACTTGTGCTGCATATGTAATATTTTACAGTTTTTCTAGTGAGTTTTTTAAAAGACACATTAACTTTGTGAAGTAGTAATATAACAAAACCATGTCATGTATGTGAAAAGTGAAGTCCAAGTGATTCTTTGAAAATTCTATCTAGTATTTGTCAGTGTCACCTGCTTATACTTTATTTCAAAATTGACTACTGTTGTGGAGATTTTTTTTTTCTCACTTGATGAAAATTTTATCATTATAATTAATCCCTAGTATTTTGATAAGATTCTGATATTTTCCCTGTGAATATTTGTGAATTAAACTGCATTTGATCCTATTATTTCCTATTAATGCAGTATTTTCCCATCCTTTACTCTGTGGTTTTAAGTATCTTTAATAGCAGGTATGAGGGCTACTTTTGTTTTTGAGATTATACTTATATTAAAAATAAACAAAAATAAAACCGAGTTTAAAACACATGAGAACATTTCAATCATTGTTTTATTTTACTTTATTTAGCTATAATGTTTTAGAATTGACAATTTTCATATGACTATAAAAAGTACTTTTTTGTGTAAGTTGTTCAATAATCTTTTGATTAAATATTAAAGTTCATTTCATTTTGACTCATAGTGACTGACTTTGTAAAAAGAGAGAATAGAACCTTTAAAGTCCTGCTTTCCCATTATTGTGAGGGTAATTAACAGTGCTGAATTGTGCACAGAAATGGTTGAAAAAGGAAGTTTAGGTTAGTGTGTATCACTAGAACAGGGGTTCTTAACCAGGGGTTAAGATTCAGGGGGTCCATGAGCTTGAATTGAAAAAAAATCAACTTATTATCTTTATTTTCTCTGACCTCTAACTGAAATCTAGCATTTCCTTCACTTATGAATGTATGCAATAAATTACAGTAGTATTCTTTTCATATCACTTTACAGTTGTTGCATATCTCGAAAAATTGCTTACACTAATCCATTCTTCAAAATTAAGGGATTTGTTAGACCTTATGCTAGTTGAGTGTCATAAAACTATCTGCCACTACATTCTGAGAAGGGGTCCAAGGTTTTCAACTGACTGGCAAAGGGGTCTGTGGAACAAAAAAGGTTAAGAACCCCTGCTCTAGAAGGAAAGCTAGAGGATGAAACATGGGACAGTATAACATAGTGGACCCTATTGTGGGTGAGGTCTGTGGCTAATAGTACAAATATAAGAATGTTGTTTCATGAACTACAACAACTTTACATCACTATTACAAGGTGTTAATAATAGGGTGTTATATGGGAAAAAAGGCAACTGATGCACATTATCGACCATAGCTAACAATAATATTGTAATATTTTTTTCATTAATTGTAGCAAAGGTTCTTTACCAATGCTAAGGGTCAATAAGAGGGGGGTTTAAGGGGTAAAGGTTTTTTCTTTTTTTTTTTATGTTTGGAGCAATGAAAATGTTCTAAAATTGATTGTGATGACTGCACAGCTCTGTGATTATTCTGAGACCCAGTGATCTTGATTGTACACTTTGGATGGTATGGATGATGTATGAATCTTTAATAATAATTAAAAAACTCCTGCTTTTAGCATGTGGCTAGTCTTTAAAAGATCAATATTATAATGTATCTTATACAACAATAACATTCCAGAGATGGAGTCGACTTTTTTCTTTTAATTTTAAAGGATCTTAATTTATAAATAGCATTTGATATTGAAATAGTAATAGAATACTAAATCATTTGAAAAGTGAACGTTAAAAAGCACTTATAAATATGCTATTGTTTTAGCACTATGGTTTACATACTTCTTCATGTACAGTATTTCATTAATTATACATTCTTGACCCAACTTTGGTTAAGTAAGATATTTGGAACTCAAATATTTCTCTAATGTTTACAACAAATGATCACTGTTTATATTTTCTTACATATTCATAAATTAGTATTTTTATAATTTAAATATGTACTATGTAATTTTGTTCTATGCACATGTTTCTATATATATTAGATAGATATGTATAATGCCCGCTTTATATTTTTAATTTAATCTATGTAAACATAACTATTTGAAGTCTTTCTTGATTCAGGATAACCTTCTGTGCAAGAAGCACTTTCATAGGTGTAAAATTTAACCTTTATGTCCTACTCATAAATGATCACTAATCTTATCTGTTGATATCAAACATTGATGGTTTCACTAATAAAATATTTGTAATTGTACATCTATATCTGAAAATTATAAGAATATAATTTTTAAAATAATAATTAAAAATAATTTCTTCTATAATTTATAAATATAAATTATATTAATAGAGCAATAGTAATTAGAAAGGTTAATAATAGGGACTACAATAAATATAGCACAAGAGAGAAAACATTTTCTATAAATATTTAGAAAATTTACATAAATATAAAAACTTGTTTTTACAGGATAACTAGAGATATGCATTTATTATTATATTCACAGAATATGTTTCATCAGATTTTATTTTCCATGCTGCTTTCATTTTTCATTATTTCTCCCTCAGATGACTTCCTCATAATAGCTAACTTTTCATAGCTTGACAATTGCAGAAATAACTTTCATTAGGAGTTTATGTAGCTGCTTGTTGTATAAAAACCTGAGATGAAATCATGAGTTTGTTTTGTTATGGTGCAATGTGAAAATTGTATTGCTTTAATGGCTAAAACAAATCTTTTAACTCGAAACAGCCTCTTCAAATGGGTTTTGTTTGTAATAGAGGAGTACTGCTATGTTTTTAAAAGTTCGAGTACACTAAAATGTCAAGCTTTCTGATTTGCGGTGCATTTGTGGAGACAACCACATTTACATTAATGTTATTATATAGAGTTGTCTGATAATCGTCCTGAGACATTTCTCTTCACAGGAGAACTTTAAATTTGTAGACCCTCAGGATTAACTGTTATCCTAAACTGCTTGATGAGTATATAATATTGGCTTTTATTAATATTTCCCTGATATTACAGAATATATTTTTCAGCTTAAAGCATTCACTCATGAATCACTTTTAACTTAGAGACTAAATAAAATCCTCATTAAGTCTGACAGAATATAGCCTCAGGTGAACATAATACATTTTCACTCTAAATCAAAATGAGTGCTGCTCTCGATGCTCCTTATCCTGCCAGGATTCTAGCAAGGATTCGGAGGTATAGGTCACATCAGAGAAGAAGCATCTTTAAGAAAGCAATAGGAAAATCTAGCCTGGAGTAATTATATGTCTGACATGAATAAACAAGAACATAAACCAGGGGAAAACTGGAATGTCTCGTCTTCAACACTTAGTGACAGTGTGGGTGGGGAAAACCATTATGATTCTACAGAAAAATCTACTTAGGTATAAATTATTGACTCTAGGAAGTTTCTAAGTGAAATTTACAATAATGAGGTGACTCTGTACTTGGTGTCTTTTTGACAGTAAGAATGAAGTAATTTTATTGTCTGTATTTTGCCCCATAATTAAATCAGTTTGGTAGTGTTTAGCCTAGGTACCACAAAAGATTCCTCAGTTAGTATTTCTATTTCAGTGGTGGTATTTGATTGTTCTTTTTGGAGAGTTGGAAACTATTATTTTAATTGAAGCATGCAGGCATATATGATCAGTAATCTGTGAGGTTAGTGTCATTATTTGTTCGAACATAAAAATCATGAGAAGCAATTCCTGAAAATGGTTTTGCTTATGAGGTTAGTGACATATTAATTGATGAAAAGTAAATTTAAATATTACATATTTTAATAATTCACTATTAACATGGTTAGTGATTTTTCAGGCTTGGCTAAATTGTGGCTTTTTCACACCATTGTTTTACTTTCTTTAAAATGAATATCATAATAATTGGCAAATTTATTTTACAACTAATAAAACTCTATGTCTGTGGTTATATTTTGTTAAATCTTTTTGTTTTAATAGTGGAAGTAGGCCATTCCTTGCAAACAATACTTTTTGCATTATCCTATTGGTCAATCAAAGCAATATTTAATTTCTAACTCTAAATGCTATATTCATTCAAATATTCAACCAGTTAATATGAGTAAACTGGATGTGTTAATTTTGATGTCTTGGTGTTTTTTTTTAAATATACTAGAGATATTTCCTTAATAAGTCTAAAGCTCTAAATTGACCAAAAGCCCTATTTAAATCTGTGTAACAGGAAGTAAGATAAAATTAGTATTGATGTTGATAATAATTTAACTTTGCATAAACTTATTATTTTTCCTTTTCTTTTCTTTTGGCTTCAGATGCAATAATAGAACCCAGTGTGCAGTGGTGGCAGGTCCTGACGTTTTTCCAGACCCGTGTCCAGGAACCTATAAATACCTTGAAGTGCAGTATGAATGTGTTCCTTACAGTATGTATATTCCTGTACTTTTCTTGTAAAAAGAAAAGATATTAAACTTTGTTTTGCATGAATTGACTAAATATTCTCTGAGAAAATATAAAATAATCACATAAATTAAAATTTTTAAATGGCTTATATTAAACTAAGGATCATAGGCCCTCACCCCCACCGGAGGAATTAGATGTTAACTGCGTGAGCCTGAACACTTAATTTTCACTATGCAATTCTATATATCAATTCCTAATCTAAAACTCATTTCTTAATGCAAGAAAGAGAAAGTATTTAGAAAAGAAAGTTGAGGGAGTGGTATGTCAGTTCAACATCTGTCCATGTCCAAGCAACTGGGAAGTGAAAGTGAATAATACACTTGTATATTTAATGATATAGAAATTGATAAGCTTTTAATTTGACAGAAGCAATTATATCTAAGCTTCCTGTACTGTCAACATTTTGAGGATTAGAAATACATTCATCCAGAGGAAGCAAAAAGGAAAATGCAAGGATTACATGATACAGAGCACTCTTCATAATGTGTTTTTTGCATCCTCAAGAAGTATGTTTATGCAACCTTTATGTCAGATGTGTATATGTCTACCGCGTTATTTTTTTCTTCAGGAATAATGAAGACTCAAACTAAAATGAAACAGTTTCTTAACTTTTCTACCCAAGGGAAGAATCCCAATCTAAAATAAAAATATTTTTTATCTGACTAGTTAATTATTCATGGGATTTCTCACTGAAAATCGCTCAGGGAATCTCGTATTCTCATATTAGAAATTCCGCTCACCCCAGAGGTAGAAAACACCTGGGATCATAAACAAATCCCAGGTTCCAGCTTCCTCTGACATATCAGAAGCAGCAAAGTATCTGGGGATCAGCAAGGTTACTGTGCCAAGAGAAAGTTCTAGGCTTGCCTCATTCATGCTTATTTAAAAAGCAGTGCGTTACTCATGAACTCTGGGTGTGCATACTTCAATAATAGAAAGCAATTTGGCTGGCAAGAAACTAATTGAAATTTTAAAATAATAATGAAAGCAATCAATAGAAAATTTCAATTTTGCTTTGTTTTTAGTGTGGTTGATTAGGGAAGGAGTTTATTTAGCGAAGTTTTATAAGCTGATCTTCTTTGTTCTGAAAAACCTTAAGTGTACAGGGTTTTTTGAAATCTCTATTAATTTTATGTTACTTACATTGTATCTTTAGGGACTCTTAAGAAAATATAAAACTTCTACTGACCATTTGCCATTCCAGGGGTTCTTAACGTTTTTTGTTCCACGGACCTCCTTGCCAGTCAGGTGAAAACCACAGACCCCTTACTAAGTCCACATTATACCATATATTACTTAATAAATATATCACACCCATATATAAAAGGATCATGGTTTACCACAGATTTCCTTTATCCCCTAATACAGCTTCAGAGATGGACAATTTGATTTCTGAATCTCCTATATTAACAGGTTTCTGCTAATCCTAAAAATTTAGTGACTACTTTAGAACATCCATACTATGTTATAATGTTTATCTGATTGTTTCTTAAATAAGAATTATAAGATTATAAATTTAGACATACCCACTTGCCAATTTATACACTGTTTTTATTTTTTGTAGCATGATCATGTTTGTTTAAATTATCTTAATTTCTGTCAGTTAAAAGTGTAATGCAGAATTGAGAACTCATTTAGTAAATCTAACATGATTTTAAAGTGAAAATAATCCAAAAGAAAGTATAAATCATAAAATATAATTTTGTATTTTAAAACTATGGTATAAAGTATAAAAAATAATATAAAATATAATTATACTTACTTATTTGAAAGGTAAGTTGGTTTAGTAGAAAGAGAACCAAACTCAGGAAGCCTGGGTTTAGAATATACTCTGTTTACTTAACCAAAAACTGGGACCTTTAGCTTAGCTAAGCTATTAAAATTTTCTGTCTCTCACTGTATAGACCATCTTGATCTGTAATAAGACCTGATTTAGATCAACACTAGCGCTTTTGCTCTTTGTAAGAATAAAATATGTGGATTTTTCCAATGCTGAAAATATCCATTATTTTAAATAGCTATCATTTATTGATACTACATGCCATTTACTACATGGGTGAAATATTTATATACATAATTTTATTTAATTTTTACAAGATCCTCACTGTCATGTATGAGTATATAACCATTTTACTGAACAGGAAATTGACACTTAATGGGTTAAGTAACTGTCCCATGTAGAATGTAGAATAGCTTGAGAATGATTTGGGGCAGTGATTTCGGTCTCTAATACCTGTTTTTAGTACCAACCTTTGGTTCTCCTGTCTTAGTTTCCTAGAGCTGCTGTAATAAATTACAACAAATTTGGTGGTTTAAAACATCCAAAAGCGGAAACTAGACCGAAATCAAGGTGTCAGCAGGGTCATGCTTCCTCTGGAACCCGTGGAGGAGAATCCTTCCGTGCCTCTCCCTTACTTCGAATGGTTTGCCAGCAGCCCTTAGAGTTCCTTGTCTTGCAGCTGCAACATTTCTATCTCTGCCTCCACATCACATGACATTCTCCCCTTGCATTCCTGTATCCTGTCTCCCCTTCTTATAAGGACACCAATCACACAGGATTAATGACACCACCCTACTCCATATGACCTCATCTTAACTAATTCTACCTGCAATGACTCTATTACAAATAAGGTCACATTCTGAAGTACACAGTGTTAGGCCTCAAATATGTCTTTTGGGGAGACATAATTCAACTCATAACATCCCCGATGACTTTTCCCTTCATATTTTCATGAATGATTCAATCTTTTTCAATATTTGACTCATAATTTTCATTAATACTGTAATGGAGCATGGTGCAAAAAAGTGTTTCAAGAGCCCAGACCTTTAGCTACTTTTTTTTTTTAAAGTTTGTGTTCCTAAAGCCGTTGGATCTCTGTCATCTTTTTTTCCCCCAAATACTTCATGAAGCTATAAACTAGTTTGTACCGTGAAAGTATTACCCACACTTTAGATTGAGGTAGTAATTTAAGAAGTTGTTTACCTCATCTGTATTCTAAGAGAAAACCCTTGTATTTAATAAGATCTTTATGATACTCTATAAAAGACCCCTTTGCATTAGGAAAATGAAAAATTTCAGTTTTTAGGATTCAATATTAGTATTTGAACATTTTCTTATTTAACAACTGAACAAACAAACATTATTAGGTTCTATTTGTTATACATTTCAGTAGTATCCATTTCCATTGTTGATTTAATGCCACAAAGTTTGATGAATATTTTGACATATTTAAGTATCTATGAGTGTTTTCTTCTTAATGGAAGAAATATCATTATTCATATTTTCTTTCTTTATATTTGTTGTGTTTGTGTGTGTATTTTCTTGGTGTTTTAGTTTGCCAAAGTGCTGCAGATGCAAAGTACCAGAAATGGAGGGGCTTTATTTGGGGTAAAAGCTTATAGTCCCAAGGTAATGAAATATCCAAATCAAGGCACCATCAGAGATGCTTTCTCACCAAAGTCAGCTACTGTTGATTTTGTTTTCCAGCTATGTGGTGAATCAAGATGGCCGACGATCTCTGCTGAGGTCTCTGCCTTCTCTCAGCCTCTCTGAGAGCCCAGCCCTGGGACCTCAGGTGTGAACAACCAGGCATAGGGTTTGTCTTTTTCTGGGGCTCCTCTATCAGTCCCAGCTGTTCTGCTTTTTTCCTGAGTTAAGCTGCAAGCTATCAGGTGTATGGCTCATCTTTCTCTGGGCCTCAGCTCTTTGAGTCTCTTGGAGGCTTTTCTCCTTGCAGCTCAGGAGTCCTTTCCTCTCACATTGCAGGATCAAATATGGCATCTTCCTTTATCTGTGTCTGTCTCTCTCTGTGTTTCCATTAATTTCAGACCCAGCATGAGGGCTTAAACTCAACTTGAGTCAAGCCTCACTAACATAGTCCAATCAAAAGGATCTTACAACCATGGGAATGGATTAGTTCAAACATATAATCTTTTTCTTTTTGGGATTCACCAAATTCAAACTGTCACACTTGGCAATATTGACTTTTAAGGAGATACTTTTTCATGAAAAATGTAGAAAAAACAAAAAATCTATAGGAAAACATGTCAATACTAGTGAAATGTGTTGGGAGGGTATAGACCAAAATTCAAAAGAGTTCATTATATTACATGAGAAAAGAAAAGTAAAATTATCTAAGGAAAGCTTACAGTAATTGTTACACAGAATTTTATGTGTTAGTAAATAGGTATGTAATTAAACAATGACAGTTTTAGAAGAAACTTAACTTGAGTCAACCAAATGATTTGACTTTTTAAATGATTGTATCTAGGAAAGAAGAAAAAAAAAGGTGATTATAAACCATTTAGAGATGTTTACTTTGAGCATCTTGTGCTCAGTTTGTCAGAATTGCCAAAGTTATATTTAATCATTTTTAAGTTTTACCTCTTTACTCCTGTTCTATATTTTCTTGTTTGGGTTCACAGATACCCTGTTTCTGACCAAATTTGGGACAGATGAATCAATGCTTTTCTCTGTTCCTGTCACACCTTAGTTCCAGTGTGATTTCTATAGCCTTTGTATTTTCTTTTGAGATTTGGTTTTCCTTCTTAGTGGATATTTTCTCCCCAGGAGATGACCCAAATGTTTAAGAGGTTAAACCTTACCATTTACAATGCCACATTTTTGTTCTCCCATGTTCATTCTTGTTCTCACACCATTTCCCCATCCCCGCTGACCTGTATTTGGGATTGAAATTGTGGCATCTTCAAATAGAATTCCCTTCATATAGCCAGATTACAGGTTTGATTTGTGTTAGGAAGAAAAACAATAAAACAACTAACCACCTACTTAGAGTATTTCTGAGCAAAGAATCTTTACTTTGTATCCTGCTGTCAAATTGTCTTTCTTCTAATGCATACAATTTCATGCACATTACACTCAAAAAGTGCTGTCTTCCCTCACAATTCAGCTTTTCTCTTCAGTTCTTTGTTTCTTCCTTTCAGAAGTAAAAAGCACCTATTACTTATTCTAGCAATTTTCTCTTGTGGTGGATTTTCTTAAGAGGTGGAAGGAGTAAGTGCATAATTTGGAGAGCTAGTAGAAATGAGTGTTTGATTAAACCAATCTTATGTTCTAGCATTTACAGACTCACTAGTCACATTGGCAATCCAAATAGTTGTGTGGGTGATTGTCTTTAGCAAAAGATAGGCAAAGTGATAATTATTGGAAAACTAGTCTTTATAATTAATTAAATAATGTTATAGTTTTGTGGTTTTTACCATTATTAAAAAGTACTATACATCCTTTCAACATTGAAAACTGAAAAAGCATTTAAATATAAGTAATAAAATACATTTTTGCAACTAACATTCATATTAGTGCATATTTCCCTAATTTATGCCTAATTTAGTATGTTATATAAATAAATAATTGCATGTTTTAAAACTCATGCTGAAACTAACCCATATTTTTAGTTTAAAAAGGAATCCCAGAAATGCCAAGATATATTTTCATTGTCCAATGCCACAGTACATTTTGCAGTTTCTAACAAATAGAAAACACTCAATAAATGTGTATTGAATGATTGAAAGAAAAAAGAAAATGTAATAAAAATGGCTCCTGCAAAAGTAGTACGTTCATCGCTAAAATGATAAACAAACTCTTGTCTATAAAGAAGACCTTATCAATGCAGAGGCAAGATCTATTTTAACAATACAGAATTGATTGGGGATTGAAATTGCATTCCTCAAGAATTCTACTAACAATCATATTATTCTTCTGTATACCTCCATATAGTATATTAATCATCTTTGCTTGTTTAAGTATTGCTCCCTCTATAAGAGGAGTGCCAGTTATCTAAATTATCTGTTTTAAAATGATATTTATAACAACAAGAGCAACAAAATTCTCACTTTCTTTTCTTTCTCTAACCCTCTTCCCTTTATCAAATAATTTCTCTGTCTTCCACAGTGTCTTGTACCAAACAGATAATCCATAAAGCTTTTGCAAATGAATAATTAATTAATAATTAATTGAAAATTTTGCTTACCTGGCAAAAATATTACATAGTCAGAAAAATTGCAGCCATCCATCAGTTTTGAAAACAGGAACATATGTGGACCATACATTCTTAAAGATCCTAATCCCAAATTCTCTCATACCTTTGCCTAGCTGCCTCATATGTACATGGAAATTATTCTCAACTAAATTATATCATTTGCTTTCAAGATAAATTCCTGTGAAAACTGTAAAATTTTTAAATTGCCCCCAAATCCATACCTTTTGTTAGAGGTTCCCCTTCACTGGTTTACAATAATTAACAAGCTGTGACTCAGTTCCCCGTGACATGCATTGAGGAAACACAGACCCCCTCTATAGCCTACATGACTGGTTGAGCACACCATAGCCTACATGCCTGAAAACCTGGCACTTCCCCCAAAGGGTGAACAAAGAAACCACGTGGAGATGGGAGCAAAGTGAGATAGAGGATTTCACCCCTTCCAAACTGAGGCACCACCAGCTCCTCCAGCATTCCAAGGACACAGAACTCCCTAGCTCACTACTCTCTAGCCGTACAAGGGAAAAATTTCGCCTCTAGGGCTTCCTGTTGGCCCCTTTACCTCACTTGAACCCTTGACCCCCTCCCACTGACTATCATTTCCTCACCTAGGAATACACTGTATAAATTCATATTCCCCTTTCCAGGGATGGGCTGAAGTCTATTCTTCAGACTCCCTCCGCTGGGAGAACTCCTCAATAAATTTCCTGCCTACAATTATCAGTCTCCACATCCCAGTGAATGCCGTTTGCCCAACACCTTCTTTGAAAGCCCAAATTCTTTTAAACACTAAAATCCCTATATCTTAGACCTCACAGTGGCTCTTAAATAAGTCCATGTCCTAATCCCTAGAACCTATGAAAAAAGGGACTTTACAGATGTGATTAAGGCTTTTGAGATGTGGAGATTATCTTTGATTACCTTGGTGGGTCCAGTCTAATGACAAGGGTCCTTATAAGCAGGAGACAAGAGGGAAAAAATGAGATGTAATAACAGAAGCAGAGATTGGAGTTATATTCTTCTTTGAAGATGGAGAAAGAGGCTGGGTGTGAAGGAATGCCTGGAAAGGGCAAGGAAGCAGATTTTTCTTTAGTGCCTCCAGAATAAATGCAACCTTCATGTTAGCAGTTCAAACCATTTTGGACTTCCAACAAACAGTTGTGTTCTTTTAAGTCACTACATTTGTGATCATTTGTTCCAGCAGAAGCAGAAAACTAATACAACCTATTATAGCAATACATTGTTTCCTAAATTTATTAAAGAGTGGGACGGCGACCCCCTGCTCAAAATAAAAGTTCTGAAGACAGAGAGTTGGACTAGAGGCAGCAGTAATTTCTTTCTTTTTCATGAGAAAGGACACAGGCCCAGGCTAATGGAAGCGGGTGAGCGCACACGCGGTTAGTGCGGAAACAAAGATTATATAGGTACCTGGACACAATGTCCCACTTCCCTCCCTCCCCTACCTCACCCATTTCCCCATTGGCTGGGGACTATGGGCTTACAATCTTAAGCGCGAAAACTAACCCAGTCACGGAGCGACGCATTTACTGACGTGGGTTTCAGGGAAATGAGCTACGTGTTTTGTGTGTGGGAATGTGGGGCGTAACTTGTTGCGATTAAGACTTGAACAAAAATATGGGAGGGTTAGATAGTACTCGAACAGGAATGGGAGAGGGTGAGATAGGTGGGAACAGGGAATTCAGTTTGAGAAGAGACCACCCTTTGTTCCATGTCTTTCAATTAACATAGACAAAAAATCATTATATTTACTTAGGACATGGATTAATAAAGATATAGGTTGTGATTTCTAAAAAAGATGGCCCTACATTCCTGATATGATATTTTACATATATAAATATATAAATCTTATTTGTGGACAAGCTGGATGTGGGATGTGCAACATGTCATTATAGACAAAAGTCATTTTTAATTATCTTTATGAGTGTATCAAGCCTAAGGCAAATCCAAATCAAAGTTAGTGATTAATAAAATCAATTTTATTATGTCACACTTATATACAGCAAAAAAAAAAAAGGAATAGTTAAATAAGGAGTTGATTTTGAACATATAAGCTATATAAATGGAATGAATAAATTTAATGTTTTCATTTTAAAATTTTTTATCTTTAAATGTGCAGGAATTTACCACTGTAACTTGTAAAATTGAATTAAGGCAATATTTATGGAATTCCAACTCTTCTCTGTGTATATTAATTCAATTCCATTTTACAACATTTACTGAAAACCCAGTTATCTTTAAAATATTGTACAATATCCAGATGCCCCCAAGAACCCATAATCTCCTCATCGCTTATCAGCTTCTAAGCAATCATAGAAACATATAATCAAGACTGGGAAGGGATCACATTTAGTTCTTTTTCAAATTTATTTTAAATGTATTTTCTTCTCTCAATGCACTTTCCTTTTCTACTTGGATTAGACCAGAGATCTATGCAGAGTAGAATAGTAAATGATATGGAAAAAAAGAAGCAGCTGCCTCTATGTATGTCTCTATGGCAAAGAAATTTTTCTAATTATAGCCTAGGCTCTTTGTCATGCCCTACCATATTTCCCTGTCTTTGCCTTATCTTGTTCTCTAAAGCAGGAGAGAGAATAACAGTGGTTAAAAGTAAAAGCCTAAGAATCAAATAGAGTTGTATTTGTGTTGTGGCTTTACTAACTGTATTCTAGTGAAGTTATTTATGCTCTATAATGACTTTCTTCACATAAACAATAGGGATGATAACCAGCTCACAGATTTTCTGAGGAAATTAAAATGAAATATATGTCTAAAGCTTTGTATGGTGACTGCCACATTAGAAAAACTCAATATATCATAGTTGTTCAAATTAATATATGCCTGTTGCTTCCTACCCACTTTGAAAGTCTTCTGGCAACCACTGCCATCACACCCTGTGGCTTGGAATTACATAATGCTTCCAACTAATCACAGGAGCAAGGGAGCGCCCAGCATCTTAGAGTTGTAAGGGTTCTCTAGTACCCTATACTGTTGGTCCACTTTTACAGAGAAGACTTCTGCCTTAATTATCCTTTTTTAAAATTTCAGATAACCTCTGGATTTTAGATCCTGCTCTGAACTATGCAGAGCTAATTATGAGGACATCTGCCATACCCCTTAGCTTAACCAGTTCTCTCTTATTGGATTGCTCCTTTAAACCCCAAAATAATAACTAAGATGTGTCAGGCAAATTCTCTGAATCCACACTCAGCCCACTGCTCTTCTGTGGGTTCTTTTGCGTCATAAATTTGATCTGCTGGTACTGGCAATCGCATGAATAACATCCAAGCTTGCTATGGCCTTTGGGCATTGTATCTTTTATTTCCGTGCTTTCCTTGCTGGTGTTAGCTTTTGGAACTAGTTTATTTACCTTCAGCTCTATTTCTCCCCACAGACAACAAGTCTCCCCTTCCCTCAGGTGCCAATCTTCTCATATGGGCCCATGTTCACTTACTTCATTTAACAAATATTGATTAAGCCCCTATTATATATGTCTTGACATAACTGTCTCTAAGTAATAACAGTTGAGTTTAATTATAAAGCAATCTAAGTCCATCTGTTAGTTTTTTTAATAAGTGAAGAATCTGAGATTCAGAATAAGTGATATTGTCAATGATTATAATGTTAGAACTCATTTACTCTTATTTGCCAGTTGAGTTTTCTTTCCACCATGTTACTGTTTCTTTAATTCTGGAATAACTTTCCTATAACCTAAAGATGGAAAGAATGTTTAAGGATTACTCTCAAAAACATAGAAGATTCAAATATATTCTCTTTAATTGAAATTTGGCATTCTATCCAGTTCCCCATTTTAATTCAAATTCTTTTGGAGAAATTTCAGAATTCAAATTGGTTCTAATGCCACTGCTTGCTTATTTGGCTTTTGTTTGCCCTCAATGTGGCCAATAATTAATGTAATTAATAATGGCATATTGAGATATGAAAAAAACTTTTGAAAAATTAATAATATTTCTGTACATATGTCTAGATCTCAAGCTTCATGTTCTTTCTCATACATTTATTTCAAAATTGCCTGAAGAAATCCAGGAAGTAAACATTTTTTAGAAAAGGTGGTGTGTACAATTTGCTTTTATGTTCACAATGCACTAAATCTTCAGTAGTAAATACTAACCATTTGCTTTTTGGTAACTTTCAAATATGTGTCCAAATTTAAGTGAAAAATCTTTTCTGGTCTTAATTTTTATGGCAGCTTGAAATGAATTCAGTACTCAGTAATTTTGAGACTTCAAAAATGCTCTTATAATTCACTTGATAAAAATTACCGGCATTAAAAAAAAAAAAAGACAATAACCTAGTGGAATTTTGGGAGAAGGAAAGAATGAATCTCTCCCAAAAGGCAAAACATATGGTCTTCCTTCACCAACCCTTTCTAGATTCGCCTTCTCCACCATCTTCTTTACCTCTTAGAGAACTCATTTGATGTTAAGTTTATTAAGATAACAGGAAAGACTCATGAGTGAGGCTGTACTCAAATTCTGTTGATGAAATATATGTATGTATACACGTAGACAGCCATATTGTCTCTTGATTCATTCTGATTGCTCATGAGTCAACAGAACTGATAGCAAGCTAGTTGTGTCTATCATAGTCTTATGGAAACTGTTTTATTGTGGGGTTTTTTTTTTGGCAGTATTGTGGCCTTATCCTTATCTGTTCTTTGCCAAGAACATTCACCCCCAGTTTACTAAACTTAGCTTAAAGAAACATGCCTGCTTAGTAAAAGAATATTGTTGAGGATATTATCAAGACAAAATTCTGAGAATTTCTCAAGCCACTTTATCAGATGCTCACTAATACCCATATTAAGCAGGTTCAAATACCAACATGAAATCTCATAAATTATGAATGACTGCCTTGCCAACAGATGGCATGTGTTACTGTTTTTAAGAATGAGTGATAAGTGTTAAGTGAGAAACATATGTTATTCTATGAATTTAGGCCTTGGCACTATTCTCATTTATCAATATTGGCCTACATTTTTTATTTTTAAAAGCATGCTCTTCGCACTGATTCATAATATGCAATTTAAGAGTCTGTTATGAATTATGTTACATGATCTAATCTTGTCAATTGCTTTCCCTTGGGGGTATCAAATAATATTTCTAAAATGTTGAAATACCTTGTCTTTATCCTCAGGTAGTAGCTGAACATTGTGCACCATTCACTAAAAAAATTCCTTTTATCACTGGTTATAAAAGTGTTAAAGACCCAGAACTGAAGGGGACCAGTCTATAGAGGCCAAGTTGACAGTTTATACCTAACAAGTGAAAAGCCAAGCCAAGACCTTTCCACTTTGAAAAAGTCTCGTTGTTTATTAGACATATCCAAAAGATTTATTTCTTCAGTACAAGTACTTACTTCAAAGTTATTTCAACTATTCACATAATTATACATGTAATGGAATTAAAATAGTTTCTAACAAAAATTAGTGCTTGATAAAAGTTTGCTATTATTATTTTAATAAAATATTCCATATACTATTCCATATCCTATACTATGGATAGGGCATTCAGCCTATTGTTGAAAAAATTAAATCATAAAATTCTAAATAAAAGGCTATAAAAAAAATCATATACTCCCAATTAAAACTCTTAACATATTCTATTTGGATATGTTTTTAATAGTTAAAATTCTGACATTGACTAGTACTCATCTAACTTTGAATCCTTTTAGCAAATTGTAGACTTACAGATACTCAGATCTAATTTTATATTAGTGGTGGTTGCTAGGTAACTATTTGATGCAAATTAATCATTACACATTTAGGAGCTCACTCTCTGATTGGGGTGGGAGCTGGAGGGACTAAGTAGTGGACAGCCCAGGAAACAACTGGTTGCAAAAGAATATCTTGGGGGTGTTTATTAAAAAAATAGACTCTAACTCTCATAATTCATTTTCTTCCTCTTTGTCATAATAATAAAAAAAAAGAAATTGCTAGAGAAAAATAAGAGCTTTTTCCTGATGTCAGTGCTATTTACTGAGCAAGTATTTTGTGCCAAAAAACTGCACTGAGTACTTAGTTTACAATATCATTTTGTTCTCACAGCAATCTATTTAGGTGGCATACTTTTAAGAATAAGGAACATAAGAATATAAATTTAAGTAGTTTTGCCCAAGTTCCTATGTCTAGGAGAAGAAGGAGTTAGGAATATGAATACAGATGCCTTCATACTCATGTGATTTGCTCTTTTGATTATGCTTAAGAAGGAAAATTAAAATATCTTCTTGCTAGAAAACAGGGGTAACCAGTTATTTTTTGTAAGATATTTTACTGCCCTCTTGCCTGGTGTCTAAAAGAACTGGAATCAAGGGTACTGAAGTTATCTTGACATATAAAGAATTTTCCTCAGGGATAGGAACCATTACAAGTCTAATGTTAGAACAAGGAGGAAGAGAAAATTATAATCGGTGAGTGGAGTGACCACTGTTAGTAAGGCTATAAATATTTCCCTGAATGGCATCTTATTTGTTGCTGTTGATAATTGTTCACTTTTAAATTAGAGTCTTTTGCTGCTGTAACAAATTCCTACGAACATAATAGTTTAAAACATCACAAGTTTATGTTCTCTTACAGTTCTGGGTGTCAAACATCTAAAATCAAGGTGCTGACAGGGCTTCATTTCTTTTGGAGGCTTCAAGGGAGAATCT
This sequence comes from Cabassous unicinctus, assembly GCA_029593785.1. Lineage (NCBI taxonomy): Eukaryota > Metazoa > Chordata > Mammalia > Cingulata > Chlamyphoridae > Cabassous > Cabassous unicinctus. Next base: position 20,331 of record JAQZBX010012442.1, read on the forward strand.
GTTTCCATGTCTTTTCCACTTCCAGAAGCCGCCTGCATTATTTAGTCCCTGGCCACATCACTCCAGCCTCTGCTTCTCTTGTCACACCTCCTCTCTCTGACTCTGACCCTCCTGCTTCCCCTCTAAAGATCCTTGTGACTAGATTGGGCCCACCCAGTTAGTTAAGCCAGGATAATCTCCACCTTTCATAATCCTTAATTCCATCTACAAAGTCCCTTTTGCCATTTACACACATACATACATGTACAAAATGCAACCTACGTATCTGTTCTTCACCGGTCTCCCTGTACCCAGGTGCCTTTGGAGACCTGTACATGTATATGTGTGTTTGTGTAAGGTTTACAAAAAAGATTCACACTATGCACACATCTTGATTTTCTCACTGTGTTTCTAGTGAAACTTCCCAAGTTAGCTGATAAAGTTGATCTGATTCTGCTTAAGGGCTTTGTAGTATTTCATGGTTTGATGTACAATAATGTATTCAGTCATTCCCCTTTTGGGGGGAATTGATTCTGTTTTGCTTCGTATGTGATAAGGCAAATGATGTTTAAATTTTACTGATAAGAGTATCTCTTTTGATCTACTGACAGTCATTTTCTGTATGTTACTTATCAAATAGCAATGAAGCACTTGCCCACTTTTCATAAGAGAATGTATCTGCTGACTGGAGTTAATGGTTCTAGCTATAGTGTAAAACTGAGTGGGATTGAGCCTGTGACCTTTAATTCTCTAGCAAAGTTACCAACCTAGTACCAATTGAACCATGTGTTTTGTGTACACATACAGTGATCAATTTGAAGAGTTTTCATTAAGTAAACTTTGGGAGTATCTCACAACATTTGTCACAGGTAGTGCAACTCACTTAAATAAAATACGTACAATAGAAGAAACAAAATAACTTTGGACTGATCAGAAGAGGAGGGACTGTTAGCTATATGAACTAATTTCTGTGGTAGCAGCAAAGGCTGGAAGATCTTTTTGATTTTCACCTTAGTGATATACTTTAAGTATATAGTAGTTACCACCTTGCAGTCTGTCTTTTTCCTTCACCCATTTACTAATATTATTACTTTTTTAAAATCATCAGAAATCTCCTTTAGAATCAAACTCAATCTTCTCAAAACTCATTCTTTTCAATTTCTTCACAGCATTTGTGAATGTTGGGATCTTCTTTTCTAAACTCTTCTTTTGGCTTATGTGAAAGTATTCTTATAGATAACATCTCTATAAGTGCTTCCTCAGTCCTTCTTCTTAATTGTCTTTGGCTATCGTTTCCTCTCCTTTTCTCTGTACTTCCTTTCTTTCCCATCTCTTCCTCAGACCCCATATAAAGAAAGATAGAATCAAGATAACTGATTGTTTGATTTTTTGTTTGGTTTCTAACTGACCATTAATTGATCAATCTGTCTGTCTGTCTCTATTGATAGTTTTAGTGCATCTTTAACTTTTTAAAGAACGCCTCCCCAATTCAAGCTTGTATTACAATTATCACTTTAATTTATTACACTTTGAAGAATTCAATCTTTATCATTCAGTAAACATATAGTGACTATCTTCAGTGTATTCTTTATAAGGCATGGAAAAATGTGAGATCTTGTCTTGAAATTATGCTTTTATCATTTTACTCCTTAGCAATTTCCTCATTCCCTGCTACTATGGTATAATTTCATCTGTTATAATGCTTCCCTGAGTGAAAGTAATGTAGAACTCAGGAAAACATGCCAAAATCCATGAACGAAAGTATTTAAAGGTAGGGACAGTTTTTCCCTTTCATTCTTAGCTTAACGACCTCTCCCTTTGTGAAAAGAAGAGCAATAATTTGAATAGTAACAGGAAGTGCATCCTTTTGTTTTATGCTGTGCTGTCATCATATTTTATCTCACTATTATTACCACTGGTTATTTAGTTTCTGTCATAAAGTAACCAGATTAACCTTTAAACTTTCTTGTTCACTTTTCTAAAGCTCCAAAGGGAATGGATAGCTTTAGTTACAACCAAAGTTTATTTTACCTTTTGTGTGCTAGTTAGACAAACCCAAAAATAGCATTCGAGAATTCTAACTGGCATGCCTAAAAGCTTATAATGCTAGACCCCTAAAATCAGTATTATTAAATCACCAAAAGGTTTCAAAGTGATGGAATAAAGATTGTGTTAATCTGAGAGTAAGCTGTCAAATCAGAGTAATTTGATTTTAAGCCTGGCTCTGCTACCTCCATTAGTAATCACATCCTTGACAGAGACAAAAGTTCATCCAATATGAGTTCTCATTGCGGTTGAAGTATTGATGTTTTTGCATTACTTTGGTCAGTCAATAAGGTTAAAAGGATAAAGTTTATTTAGTTTTCAACATTACATTCTTGAAGTCAAATGTCTATTTAATTAATTTCTCCAAGATTTGTCAAGAGTGGACTGATAGTATCACCTTTCTTCAGCTTAATATTAAATAGCATCTTGTGAAATTTGGTGAAGACTATGTACGTAATATGAAACAAATATACTCATAGTCTACTTATGAGAACATTAGGAAGCCCAAATTCTTTGACAAGGCAGTTAATAATTTTCTAAGAGTCTCCTTATGCTGAAAGTTTGAATTATGTCTGCAGGTCTTAAGTATGCTATTCATTTTCTAACTGGTTTACAATGATAATTCTGCTTCTTAAAATATTGAGGAGAAAAAATATATACATTAAGTAATTTTCAAAATTACTCCTGAGCCAAAGCAGATGATAATGACTTCAAATCAGTATGTCTTCTACATTTTATTGTAATCCAGGCACCCATTATGGAATCATGTTCTTTTTCTGCCCTGAGCTATTTAACACTTTACAATAGCTTTCTGATATGCTGCCTACATGTCTAATGAAGAAAAGAATATAAATTTATGAAAAAAATTTGCTCAACAAATATATATTAAATTTTGTATGGAATTAATATATGCACCTTGTTAAGTACTCAGTATGCAACAATTAATTAGATGGATAAGGTCCCTGCCCATATGGTATTTTATTCCTAATGTAGCAAATAGTCATTTAAATACAGATAGTCATTAACTAAGTTTACAATAACTATTACAAAAGAAGCTTATAGCAAAACGTGTGTTTTGCTACAGTGTGTTTTTTACTGTAAAAATTTATACAGTAAATGTTTTTAAAGTGTATAATTTTTTTATGAGAGAAGTGAGCTTATAAAATAATCATGCATAATGTGAAGAATTCGCATACATCTCCTTACATTATTGTAGAACATTTGTTACAGATTAGGAAAGAACATGATCAGACTATTACCACTAACTATGATCCACAGCAGACACTTGGTATATTTTTCCATATGCCCCCTATTATTAACACTATATTTTAGTATTTTACATGTTATAGTTCATGACAGAACAATCTTATTTGTCCTTAACCACAGTCCATCCTCCACCACATTGTTCACTATGTTATCCAGTCCCATTCATTGTACAGTCTATCCAAAGTATGCACTCAGAGGCTCTCACTTTCATCACAGAATTGTGCAGTCATTGCCGTAGTAAACCTCTGAACATTTTCCTTAGTCCAAAAGAAAAAAATCCATATCGACCCTTAGCATTGATATAGTACTCCCTTTGAAACTGATGCAAGAATATTGCCATATTGCTGTTAACTAAAGTCCATAAGTTACATTAATTGTATTTTTTCAAGGAAGTCTATATTTTTATTCATTGATGCTTTTGTCAATGTAATGTTTGCTACAAGTAAAGAAATATGTATTACAAAGCAATTTCACCATGGACATAATATGGGAAGGAAAAAACAATCCACATACAGAAAGAATGCTCCAAAAAAGGATCCATTTTACTTTGTTCTCATTAAGGTTCTCTATCCAAGATAATATCAATAATAGTGAAAGTAAGCATTATTATCTAAGCATTAACTTTTTTGTGTGGTACATTTGTTACAGTTGATGAACACATATTGAAGCATTGGTACTAAGCATGGTCTATAGTTTACATTATGTTTTACACTTTGCACCGCATACTTTTATAGATTTTGACAAAATATATAATGGCTTGTATCTGTCATTGCAATATCATGCAGAATGATTCCAGTGTCTCAAAAATGCCCCATGTTACACCTGTTCTTCCATTTCCTTCCCCTTAGAACCTCTTGTGTTCACTGTCCTTATATCAGTGTTAAAAGCTCTATTATTAGAATAATAGTAAGTCTACTTTGCTCCATAGTTGCATTCCCCCCTTGTGTTTGTTCATTCATTTACCTTGACAATTTTGTGATGGTGATGCCCACTTTGCTACTGATTGAGAGAGGGCTTAGATCCTGTGAGGCAGTTGGATAGAACTGTCTTGCTTGCAGCTGTAGATACTCTCTGCTTCTTGGGATGGGCATTGTTCATCATCAGCCTTTATTAGATGTCCTATGTGAGTCTGATGAACTGAAGAGTAGTGTTGGCTGCAACTCTAGTGAGATTCAGGGCTCACCCAAATATGTACAGCCAGAAGATTTAAGTCTCAGGGACATTAATTTATACCCATTAAATATATTAATTGTATTTTTCCCATGCATCAGTATATTCTTACCACCTTATAATAGTGATGTACATTTGTTCTAGTTCTTAGAAGAATATTCTTGTATTTGTAGTATTAACAATCCCCATCCACCTCTGAGTTCACTCTATTATTCAGTCCCTGGATTATTCTCTAGCGTTTTTCCAATTGACATTTACATCCCTAGACTGCCTCTTTCAGCCACAACCCCATTTATAAACCAGCCATGTTAGTTATACTCAGTATAATGTGTTACCACCAACTCTATCCATTTCCACACTTTAACAGCCAAGCTAATTGAAAATTCTACATACATTAATTATCAGTACCCCTCTCAGTCCTCATCCTATCTCCTAGTAACCTATAGTCTAGGTTTTAACTCCATGGTAGTAAATTTTGATGACAAAATGTCTTGGTCACATTTATCATTCCTAAATCTGTATCTCACAAAGTCAAGGGGGATATCCTGTTCTAGGAAGTGGTAAACTTTCCAGATAGGTTTTAGCTGCCTGGGAATTTTACCAAGTAACTGCTAGTGATATTAATCTTCATGGTAATATTCCTTCTTTAAGAAAATGAAAGATTAATGGTGATTTTAGTTGTCTACTTTATTTCATTTCCTTACTACTATGATCATTATTTAAATCATCATTTATTAATTTGATTATTTATTGGAACTGCAATACAACTAGCTTATATTTTAATTATAATTGCTATGGATGCTATATTTTAAAAACCCACCTACCTCAAGAGTTTCTCTTTTTCATTCTATAAAATTTTTTAATTGCTTTTATATGAAGGATAAGTGATATATTCTTCAAGTTCTGTGTGGTCAAGAACTATATCTTTCTCATCTATGTTCATATCCCATTGCCCAACAGATAATAAATACTTAGTAGTGTTGACCAAATGATCAATTGAATGCTAAATACAAAGATAACTTCAATATCCTTAAAAATCTTATCACCAGATAGGTGAGAAAAGACAAATACATAAAAACTATATTATAGAGCTGTAGGTATAAAATACTTTTTAAAAAATCATGTACCAGGTTTTGAGTATATCTCTAGTAGAGAGATATACTCAAAAAAGGAAGATTAGTGGATTTCAAGAAAGAAGTAATGTTTATGGTGAAATAAATTTAAAAATAGGCCTAAATAAAAGTTTTGAATCAAATTAATTTGATACCATTTGAACACAGATAAAAATAACTGGCAAGGTAAAAAAGTTCATTGGAACATCAGAAGGTCCCATAGAAGAGGTGTAAGTGGCAGAGGTGCTTCCAAGAAAACACTGTCACCAAATTTCCAAGTCACAATAACAAGGAGAAAAATATCTACTCTTAATTTTGCATGGATACCTTTTAGAACTTTGTATTTATGAGCATATTTATATGTCTCAAGAACTCTATGAATTAGGTCTTTTTGCTATTCCCACTATACATATGAGGAATACATGTCACAGAAATTTTAAGGAACTTGCCCAATTGTCACACACTAATTTAAAGGTTCAGAATTTGAACCCTGATAGACAGATGCCAGAGTCTACTCTGTTAACTGCAACACTGCCCTGTTTATCAAAGTCTGGAACCTGTATTTCTATCCATTTCTGAATTCTCCAGGAGCTAACCTAATAATTCTAGCATAATTTGGTTATGATCAAGGGACTTTGTTGTTTCTATGAACTTGAGCCATTGCCATCTTTGAAAATTCATGAGGTAGGTACAAAGCTTCTTTGCCAGTTCTTCTTCAGAGGGATTATGCTGTTAAACAGAAGTTAGCCTGTTATATTTACTACTTAACCACAGAGAAATTTCTGCCACCTGATGCCCAGAGATCTTCAGACTGACCATACCAATATCTCTCAAGTGTGGATTAATAATCGAAATGAGTAAATACTGCTTAAGGGGCTTCCCACCATTAGGAATTGGGAGCCTTGGCAGAGAATATTACTCATAATTTTCTTTGGGGTTTCTAACTCTTCTTTTGGGGAACAAATACCAAAATTTACTTGACAATGTGAAGTCATACAGAATTAATAATTGTGGACTTTATCGATTCATTCAGAAACATTTATTGAGCTCTAATGCTATGTGCACGGTGTTAGGCTAAATACGGAGGCCAATCGTGAAAAAATAGGTGCTCTCTGACCTTCTAGAGTAGAAAAGCGGTCACATTCATACAAGGTCTTGTGTCATTCTCAAATATTTATTTTTATTTCCATTAATTATACACTAAAAATTATTTACACGCATTTTATTCGTTTGATAGTGTGTATTATGAAAAACGTGTGAATCGGTATTAGAGAGGAACATTTTGGTCTGTGATTATTCATTCATTCATGGTATCCTGCAGCCTTTGATTCCCGCCCCTGCTTATTGACTGAGATAATTGTATATTACATAGACTTCCAGAAAATCCCCTTTAAAATTATATCTTATGTAAATGGAAGACTATTCTTACACTATGGGTGGTATTTAATCCAGTTAAAATTACTTTCTTTTTTAACTCTGGAACTTTGACTTAAATTTGTTTATCTTGAGGCTTCAGCATCTCACTTATACCAATAATGTGCTTCTTCCTCTAGGGACTTCCATTTATACTTTCCCATTCAGAGTATAATCCTATCAGAAATGGTAATAATACTTTGTGTTTGGTAACATCCTCCATCCAAAGAAGTTTTGAGCACTTTCATGTATGACCTTGTTAATGTTTGCAGCATCTCTAAGATGTAGCAAGGCAGCTGAGAAGAAAGACGCATTCAGTTTTACAGATAAAAATATGGGGTGAAGGAGAATGAATGAGCTCTCCAAAACTGATTTGAAGAGGGCACACTGACATGATTTAATGAGCGTTTAAAAGTAATTATAATATTAAAAAACTAGGGAAATGACTAAGCTGAATATCAGGTTCATTCCAAAAGAATGTAAGGTATTTAAAAATTAGTATTTCCCAACAATTTTAATATTTAAGTTTCCTTATCATTTTTCAGTAATTATTCATTAACTAGCTACTCTGTGCCATGCACTGGGCTAGGCACTAAGAGTACAGCAAAGAACAAATTAGAACTAGATGAGGTTAGAAAGGAAGACAAGGACTCAGATCTTGGCCTTGTGGGCCATGAAACAGATTTTGGATTCGTCTAAATTTGCTGAATGGCTTAAAGCAAGTTTTGTGTTTTAAAAATGTCACTGTTGGTAGAACATGAACTGGGAGATTCAAGTGGAGGATTGAGCAAAGAAGATCCATTCCTCAACACACAAAAAAATGGCTTTTAGAAACCCATGAAAATATATAGGAATAATGTTGAAGTGTTGAATTTTGGGGGAAAAAAAACATAAGTTCTTTCATCCATTCAGGAACTACTTGAAAATTGATTAACTGGAAAGAAAGCACTATATATACATGATGCTAACAAGAAGTAACAGTATGGTAGGAAAGTTTAGATTTGTATTCTAACTACAAGAAAATCATATGGGCTAGATGAGGTATTGTAGGAGTTGGGAAAAAAAAACCTGTTACTTGAAGAGAAAGTAATCAATAAGGGGAAAAGAGGTTGTATTTGAGTCAATGCATGGAAATGAGTACAAATAAATTCAGCACATATTGCGTTGCTTATTTCCCAAACACGACACAAAGTGGTAAAAAAGATATGTGAATATTGAAGGGTTTCTGTATTCAAAGTACTTAAAGTTTACTGTAAGAAATAAGTAATTGAATGAAGAGGCTCTAATACAAGGCATATTACCATAAGAACCCTGAAATGAGAGGCAAGCATATTATGGGAATATGAATGAAGAAATTTAATTCAATTAGGGAACCCCAAGTAGGTTTCATATTATAGAATCAGAGAAAATAAAAGTATCAGGTTTTGATTGAAGGCAGAAAAGATATTCCCTTAAATGTCAGCTTAAAAGAAAACAAGAATTACCAGAGTGGTAGTAGAGAATACTACAGCAGTTGCATATACCTCAGCTCAAGGAGGAGTAGACAGGTAAATGAATTAGCAGTTGAATGCCACAGTGTGGATGCCAAGTAATTCCAACAGAACTAAGTTACCAGCAATACCAATGGGGAGAAATGAGGTTGGAGTGAGGTGGTGAAGAAAATTTGACAGAAACTGACAAATTCTGCGTGTGGTTAAAAGTCAATAACTAAGTTTTGAGCCATGGTGATTGTGATGGTGGTGATACCACTATTTAAAATAGGAAAATCACAAAGAAAGGCTGACATGTAGCAATGAAATGAAGTCTTAAACATATTAAGTTGTAGGTGTTAATGAAATACACACTGTTGAGTAGGAAAGAGATCCTGGGGGTTAGGAAAAAATTGGGTTAGGAAAGAATAATAATAGGTAAAATGAAAGCATTTAAAGCATTTTACCTGAAAATCTAATTTAACTCTCAAAATTTGTTGGGAAAATACTACTTAAACTCGAGGACATCTAGCTAGTAAATGGAGACTTGAGGTTTGACCTCTTTCCGGATTCATTCCACTGAACCACACCACTATACTTGCATGCAGGAAGGAACTAAACATTTGAGAATTATTTGTATAGAGGTACAATTCAGATTTTGAAAGTGGTTGGAATATATGAGAATAATTAAAGAAGAAAGGGTAGATAAAAATTTGGAAAATTTAGAGTGCTGGAGAAGGAAGACAAATGACGTGTATAAAGAGAAGGTGATGTGAAAGTTGAAAGCAGCTAATCCATATCTAGTAAAAAAAACATGTCACCAAAAACTCTGAGAGAGGAGTTTAAAGAAAATATTTTAGCTTTATAGAATTCCATAGAGAAATATTTCTTAAAGTGTGTTCTGTGGAACATCAGCTGTGGAAAAATATAGGTTCCGTGGTCAAGTAAATTTATAAGACACAGAATAATAAAGTGTACCCCCTCACCCATTAACATCTGGAATCACAATGTACCTTAGTACGTAAAAAGTACAGGGAAATAATTCAGGAATTTATCAATATATCATCATGATAAATTCATGGTGGCTAAGAAGACATCTTTTTAACCTAAAAAATACAGATTTGAACAAATTTTTAAGAAAAGAACCACATTTAGGGATTGGATGAAGACTCTTGAATTATCAGAATCTGAGGTATGTTAGTAGGGGTGGTGTGAGGATAAGACCACACTTTTAAGTCAGGACCCAAGAGGTAGTAGTACTACCTCCTCTGATAAGGGGTAACAAATGAAGAGAAGTCATTAAACAGAACTGTGGAATTGTAGAATTGAGCAAAAGAGTAAGGCCATTAGTCAGTGACTGTGCATTAGAAATACTCTGGGAACCTAGTTGGTTGCAGGCCAACCACGGACTTACTAAAGGGGAATTAGTATGTGTATAGGATCATAGAAATACTGGGCCCTGATTATTCCTTCCTCCTACATGTTCCAGTTTCTTTTTAGTTTCTAAATCCCATTCCTGTCTATTTCAAACTCTAGACTAGTCCAGCTTGATGGTGGTGTTCTTAAAATGTGTTGCTTACAACTCAATAGTCCTTCAGCTATCTTTTCTAGAGCCCTGTACATGTTCTCTTATGACAGCGTGGATCAGAGGTCTTGTGCTTCTTATGTTTATGTTAATTTTATTCAGTTTACTTGACTTTTGTGAATTCTACAAGAAACAATACAGCTTTTGCACGTGAATGAAACCTCTTTTAAAGGTTATTTTATAACTTTTACATCTTTTATAACTTTTATAACTTTTTACATCTTTTAAATGTACATTTACATCTTCTTAGCTTCAACCCTTTACTGTTGCCTCGCATTTAAAGAACTTTTCAAATATTGGTTCTAACTTACATTTTATGGCACATCCTAGTTTTGTGTGATTTGCATATTTTGCTTTTATGCTTTTGATTTCTTCAACTGAGTGGTTAATATTAAAGTGATCAGCATGAAGGACAGAAGTTTGTTGAAAGCCATTATAAGCCACTGTCTCGCGTTAACCTACCCAGGAATCTCACTGCTTATAGTTATTAATTAGGTCCAGCTCATTGGTTACAACTTTGAGTGCTTTAAATGAAATGCCTTTATTGTTTTTCTTTATATCAGGATAAAATTTGTCAAAAAAGATTTGGAATCCAGTTAAATTTTGACTACTGCATTTTCTATCTACAAAGAAAATGGTATTCATTTGACAAAATTTGTTAATGATTCCATTTCTGTTACTAGGTACTTAGCATAGCCATCCTTTTATTTATTCATTCATTCTAGAATGTTGCTTGTGCCAAAACTCAGTATCCCTAATATGTTTTTTTTTTAAACCTACATTTCCAGGCATTTGTCTCTCCTTTTTCCCCCCACACCTTTCCTTTGTATTTGAGTGCCTTATTTGTGAAGTGTTTTTAATCTAGTGACTTTGGATCCTTCAGTAATTTATTCAATGACCTGGTTACAATTTAAACATTAGTGAAATGGACTGAGTGATAGTATCTACCTTGTAGAATTATTGTGGGGATTAAATAAGTTTTAATTCTTAGACATTACCAGGCACAAAGTAAATGCTTAGCAAATCTTGGTAATTTTTTTCAGTACCTTGGCCTTGACTAATAGGCATGATCTATTTATAGCCAATATTGTGGAAGTGCTTTTGAGAACTGTAAGCTGTTGAATAAATACAAAAGTTTCTTTCTTTCAGTTACTAAGTTTGAGGAGTGAGAGGCTTATGATGGAAATTTGATATTTAATTATTTATACATAAATTGTGGGAGACATCACTCTGGATTAAAAAAATGTAATAATGAAGGCTCCCTTTTATCCATCTAATATCTGAAAATAAATTTTTGAATTTGCATTAAAATGCCAAGTATCAAAAAGACAGGGTATGACTTTAGGAAAAATAGATCAATTTATAAAATAAATAGACATCAAGACTGTTATTTCTATTGTTAGGGATAGAAATTAGGACAGTCTTGCTGGGCAGTGACTCAGAGAAGCAAATGGCAGAGAAAATGGGTGCTAAAAAAAGACCACACCCTGTCATCATGGAATCTATATCCGTTTCCTCCACTGGGCTATATACTTCCTTATGACCTGTTACTCCTATTGTGACCTTGATGTTTATTTTAAACATTTTCTTTTTTACATAAAAAGGTATGTATAGAGGCCAGAATGGAGAAAAGATGAGGAACAGTGTCTGTGACCCAGGGAAAGGTTAGTTGTCATTGTGGGCTCAGAATCACTTGCTTAAAAAAAGCTGAGGGGAATAGTCTTTTTTAGGGTGTGGCATCCATGGTCTGTAGAAGACCTAATGGGTAACAGCTTTTAAAATACAATTAACAATGCTTGATGGGGCAACACTATTACTGGCTGAAGGACTTTAATGGGAACATAAAAAATATAATTGCTAAAGAAGATCAAGATTGCCCAGGCTTTGTTGTTTGATATCTTAGCAAATCTAAGACTGATTTTTAAAAAGTGTCAAAGTCTTTCCACTTACCAGTCAGTAAACATTTCCATGTGAAGTGCCCCTTTTTGAAAATTAATGATGCCAAAGAAAGGTAACTACAGAAAATTTCCATTAAAAAAAAAAAAAAACTTTGTGGTTTTTAAATGTGCCTAGTTAATATTATTTTTCATCTCTTTTAAATAAAATTTTATTAAAGTATGTCATTCCTACATGAACATACATAAGCAGTAAGTGTATAGTAAAAGTTGTGAACTTAGAAAACAAACATGCATATCATCACTCAGGGCTCCGACAAATCACCCCACCAATACCTTGCATTGTTGTGAAACATTTGTTACAAACTATGCAAGAGCATTGTCAAAATATTCCTACCAATTATAGCCCCATATCTTACATTTGGTGTACTTTTCTCCCAACTTACTGATTATTAATACCCTCTCTTATTATTATACATTTGTTGTAATTCATGAGAGAACATTCTCATATTTGTCCTGTTAACCAAAGTCCAGTCATCTTTAATTTATTTATTTTTTTTGCTAGAGAAGTTGTAGGTTTACAGGAAGATCATTCTATATACCACCTTAATAGTAACACTTTTCATTAGTGTGATACATTAGTTACAACTGATCAAAGAACATTTTTATAATTGTACTATTAATTATACTACATGGTTTACATTAGGGTTCACTGTGTTGTGCAATACTATAGTTTCTTTTTTTTTCAATTTTTATTCAATTACAGGTACATACCTAAAATTTCCCTTTTAACCACATTCAAATATATAATTGAGTGCTGTTAATTACATTCTCAATTATGCTACCATCACTACCATCCATTACCAAAACTATTCTATCAACCCAAAAAGAAACTCTGTACAATTTGAGCATTAACTCCCCATTTGCAATGCCCACCCCAGACCCTGGTAACCTATATTGTAGTTTCTGACTCTATTAATTTCCCTATTCTAATTATTTTATATCAATATGAGTTCATATAATGTTTGTCCTTTTGAGTCTGGCTTATTTTACTCAACATGATGTCTTCAGGGTTCATCCATGATGTCCCATGAACCAGAACTTCATTCCTTTTTAATGCTGAATAATATTCCATTGTATTATATACCACATTTTGTTTATCAGTTCATCTGTTGATGGACGGCAATTGCAAATAATATTGCTATGAACATCAGTGTACAAATATCTGTTTGAGTTCCTGCTTTCACTTCTTTAGGGTAAATACCTAGTAGAGGGTTTGCTGGGTCATATGATAATTCTATACTTAATTTTCTGAGAAACCACCAAACTGTCTTCCACAGTGGCTGTACCATTTTACATTCACAAACAATGACTGAGTCTTTCTGTTTCTCCACATCCTCTCCAACTTTTGTGACTTCTGTTTTTTTTTTTTTTTTTAATAGTAGCCATTCTAATAGGTGTGAAATGTTATCTCATGGTGGTTTGGATTTGCATTTCCCTAATGGCTAAGGAAAAGCTTATTTTTTCTTGTGCTTTTTGAATATTTTATATCTTCTTTGGAGAAATGTCTACTCAGGTCTTTTGCCCATTGTTTAACTGGGCTGTTTGACTTTTTGTTGTTGAATTGTAGAATTTCTTTAAACATTATGGAAATTAAACCCTTATCAGATAGGTGCTTTCCAAGTATTTTCTTCCATTGTGTAGGTTGTCATTTTACTTTCATGATAAAGTGCTTTGATGAATAAAAGTTTTTAATTTTGATGAGGTCCCATTTATCTATTTGTGTTGTTGTTTGTGTTTTGGGTGTAAAGTCTAAAAAAGTATAGACTACTGCAAGATTCTTCCCTATGTTTTCTTCTAGGAGTTATATATTTCTGGTTCTTATATTTAGTTCTTTGATCCATTTTTAGTTGGATTTTTGTATATGGTATAAGGTGAGGGTCCATCTTCTTCCTTTTGCATATGGACATCTGATTTTCTCCAGTTGTTGAAGAGACTATTTCTTTTCCATTGAATGGACTTGACATCCTTGTCAAACAGCAGTTGGCCATAATTGTGAGGGTTGATTTCTGAACACTTAATGGTGTTCATTGGTCTACATGTCTGTTGTTGTGCCAGTACTGTGCTGTTTTCATTACTGTGGCTTTGTGACAAGTTTTAAGATTAGGAAGTATGAGTTCTCCAACTTCATCCTTTTTCAAGATGGATTTAGCTACTGAGGGTCCCTTACTTATCCGTATAAATTTAATGATTGGCTTTTCCATTTCTGCAAAGAAGACTGTTGGAATTTTGATTGAGATAGCAGTGAATCTACAAATGGCTTTGGGTAGAATTGACATCTTAATGATATTTAGACTTCTAATCCATAAACATGGAAATGGCCTTCCATTTGTTTAGGTTTTTATTCATTCCTTTTAGCAATGATTTGTAGTTTTCTGTGTACAAATCCCTTACATCCTTGAGAAGATTCATTCCTAGATATTTCATTCTTTTATTTCTATTGTAAATGGAATTTTTTCTTGTTTTCTTCTTCAGGTTGTTCATTACTAGTGTATAAAACCACCACAGATTTTTGCATGTTGATCTTGTATCCCACCACATTGTTGAATTCATTTATTAGCTCTAGGAGTTGTTACAATTTTTTCAGTATTTTCTGTATATAGGATCATGTCATCTGCAAAGAAGGAAAGTTTCACTTCCTCCTTTCCAGTTTACATGCCTTTTATCTCTTTCTCTTGCCTTATTGCTCTAGCTAGAACTTCTAGTTCAAGGTTGAATAACAGTGGTGACAGTGGACATCCATGTCTTTTTCCTGATATTAAAGGGAAAACTTTCAGTCTTTCACCATTGAGTATGCTCTTAACTGTGGGTTTTTTATTATCCCCTCTGTAATGTTGAGGAACTTTCCTTCTATTTCTAGTATCCTGGTGTTTTTATCAAGAAGCAGTATTGAATTGGTCAAATGATTCAAATGAGATGTTCATGTGGTTTTATTCCTTAATTCTGTTAATGTGGTATATCACATTAATTGATTTTCTTATGTTGAACCACCCTGGCATACTTGAAATACCTGGAATAAATCCCACTTGACCCTGGTGTATAATTCTTTTAATGTGCTGTGGGATTCCATTTGCTAGTGTATTTTTGAGGATTTTTGCATCTGTGTTCATAAAAGATACTGGTCTCTAATTTTCTTTTTCTTTTTTTTCTTTTTTTTCTGGTTTTGGTAGGCGGGTGATGGTTGATGATGACCTCATAGAATGATTTAGGAAGTGTTTCCTTCTCTTCAGTTTTCTGGGAAGAGTTTAAGCAGGATTGGTGTTAATTCTTCTGGGAATGTTTGGCAAAATTCCCCTGTGAAGCCAACTGATTGTTCCTGGGCTTTCTTTGTGGGGAGATTTTTGATAACTGATTCAGTATCTTTACTAGTTACTGATTTGTTGAGAACTTCTATTTCTTCTTGAGTCAGTTTGGAGAATGTGTGTTTCTAGGACTTTGTTAGTTTCATATAGGTTATCTAATTTGCTGGCGTACAGTTGTTCGTAGTATCCTCTTGTAGTCTTTTTTTATTTCTTTGGGGCGGGTAGTAATGCCCTCCCTTTTTATTTCTGATGTTAGTTATCTATATCCTCTCTCTTTTTATCTTCAACACTGCAGCTAAAGTTTTATCAGTTTTATTGGTATTTTTAAAGAACCAACTTTTGGTTTTGTTTATTTTCTCTATTTTTTGTTATTCTGTATTTCATTTGTTTCCACTCCAATCCTTGCTATATCCTTCTTTCTGCTCACTTTGGGTTTTTGCTCTTCTTTTTCTAAGTTCTCAAATTTGAGTTTAGGTCTCTGATTGGGGATTTTTATTCTTTCTTAAAGTAACATTTATTGCTATAAATTTTCCTCTCAGCACTGCCTTTGCTGCATCTCATAAGTTTTGGTGTGTTATATTTTCAGTTTCATTTGCTTCAAGATATTTCCTAAATTTCCTTGTGATTTCTTCTTTGATCCTTTGATTGTTTAACTTCTATGTATTTTCAAATTTTCCATTTCTCCCTCTGTTATTGATTTCTAGTGTCATTCCATTGTGGTCAGAGAAGATGCATTGTATTTCAATATTTTTTTTATATTTATTGAGACTTGTTCTGTGACCTAACATGTGGTCTATCCTGAGAATAATCCATGTGCATTCGAAAAGAATTGTAATCTGCTGCCAAAGCATGAACTGTTCTATATATGTAAGTTAAGTCTTAGAGCAGCATTCAAGTCTTACATTTCCTTACTGATTTTCTGGCTAGATATTCTATATATTATTGGAAGTGGTGTATAAGTCTCCTATTATTAATGTCGAACCATGTATTTCTTCGTACAAATCTGTCAATATTTACTTCTTATATTTTGTCACTTTTCTGTTTCCTGCATATATACTTATAATTATTATACCTTCTTGTTGAATTGACTTTGTCAGCAGTATATAATAACCTTCTTTGTCACTAATAACAATTTGTTTTTGAAGTATTTTTATCGATATTAATATAGCTACCCCAGCATTCTTTTGGTTACTACTTACACAGTATTGTTTTTTTTCTTCTTTTACCATCCTTTCACTTTCAATCTACTTATGATTTTGAATTTAATGTGAGTCTCTTGCTTTTATATACATGTTTTCAATTTCTCTCTTTTGAATAGAGAGTTGAATCCATTTACATTTAAAGTAACTATTGGTAATGCAGGACACTTCTGCCATTTCGCTATTTTGTGCTTGTAATTCTTATACCTTTTTTGATTCTCAATTCTTCCATTAATGGCTACTTTCATATTTATTTGATTTTTTTTATAATATCCCATATTGAGCCCTTTCTCATTTTTTTTTCTGAATATATTTTCATATATTCAGCAGTGTCTTGAACCTGAGAGGAGGGTGGGAGCAGGAGCAGAACAGTTCCAAACTCTAAGAGAGCATGAAGGAGAGGGGCTCGCTGACCGAGGGCATCCAGGCCTCACTTGCCAAGGGGCGGGGCTAAGCTTGAGCCACCTGCACCCGGTTCAGCCCGGCCTAAGGGCTCTACGGGCAGTGGACATGCCAGTTTTATGTTAAATAAAAGATAGAATGGTTTTTAAAAAAAAAAACAAAAGAAAACAAAAAAAAAAAACTTCGATAGTATGCACATATACTGTTCCTATACCCCTCCATTCCACCACCTTTTTTTGTACTTTTTATACATTATATCATTGTACATTGCATGTTTAAAACCATAGATTTATCATTCCTTTTTGTGCATTTGCATTTTAGCAACTATAAGAAGTAAGAAGTGAACTTAGGTACCAAAAACAAAAAACAAAAAACAAAAAAACCCAGTAATACTGTCATTTATAATTACCCTTACCTTTTTCTGAGATCTTTATTTCTTTATGCCACTTTTATCCACTGTCTAGTGTCCTTTCCTTTCAATTGAAAAACTCCCTTTGGCACACATGCAGGGCAGGTCTAATGGTAATGTTTGTTTCTCTCCTTCAGTTTTGAGATAAAGTCTCCCCAGATATAAAATTCTTGGTTGGGATTGTTTTCTCTAAGCACTTAAAGAATTTCCACCTATTGCATTCTTGCTTCCATGATTTCTGTTGAGAAATCGGCACTTTGTATTATTTGGATTCTTTTGCACATAACTCACTGCTTTTCTCTTGCAAATTTATGATCTCTTCCCTTGCCCTTGATCTGGATGTGGTTCTTTTTAAGGTTATCCTCTTTTGGATCTTTGGGCTTTTTGAATGTGCATATTCATGTCTTTCATTAAATTTGGAGAGTTCTTTGCCCCTATTTCTTTGAATATTCTTTCTGACCCTTTCTTTCTTCTTGTTCTGGGACTCTCACAGTGCATATATCAGTATGCTTGATGGTATACCACAAGTCTTTGATCACTGTTTCTTTTTCTTTTTTTCATATTCTTCTCAACCTGAGAAAAATCATTTCAATTGTCTTTTCTTTAAGATCACTTATTCTTTCTTCTCCTAACTACAATCTGCTACTCAAACACTCTAGAGAACTTTTCATTTAAATTATGTGGTCTTCATCTCCAGTATTTATTTCTGGTTGGTTCCTGTTGAGAATCTCAGAGATTCACATATTGTTTATTTATTCATTGTTTATCTCATATCTGTTATTTCTTCCCATTTGTTTTCCTTTATCTCCTTGAGCATATTGCGGATCAATTTGTAAAAATCTCTGTTCAGTAAGTTCTAAGTCTGGTCCTCCTTATTGATGATTTCTGGATTTTTATCTTTTTCCTTTGGATGGGCCATCATTTCCTCTTTCTTTGTCCTGTAATCTTTTGTTGCAAACTGTACATTTTAATATTTTAATGTGTTAACTCTGGAATGAAGGCCCTGAGCTTACTGCTGTTTACTTTTGTATCCAGCTAGTGATGTGACTGAGATTTTCTTGAATGCCAAGAGCTAATCAAAACAAGCAAACCAAAGCAAAAAGCACCTTTCGCTGTCTTTGCACATTGCCTCTGCTTTGGCTGGTGGTCTTCTTCAGAGCTTAGCCCTCCTATGAAAAAGATTAGCCTTTGGCAAATGTGAAGTGCAGGGTCCTCTGTTTTGTCTGAGCCTGCATGGAGCCTAGGAGCCTATTTCTTTTTCTGAGCTTGTGCTTGCTAGCAGCTTAGGAATTCCCACATTTACAGTTTACAGGAATTTGAGTGAATGCCTGATCTACTACTTTTAAAATATATGTTCACCCCCTCTTAGCTGCTATCTTGAATGACTTAATGCAGGTAGTCCTTTGTTGCAGGCCTCTTTACTTAATTGTTTTTCACACTGTCCCAGCTGTATGCAAGCCACCTCTTTGCCTCAGGAGTTAAATTCAGTCCCTCAAACTTCCACTGGATAGATTGGCACTGACATATCTATAACCCTATATGTGCACATGGGCCACTCTGCTGTCTGTGGCACAAGGCCAAGGACCTGCAGTAGAAATGCAAGCTGGCTCTACCCTGCATTTTGGAGGGTATGTGGGTTGGGCCAGCAAGGCCATCAGAAGTTTCTTCTATGGCTTTTGAAGCTGTGTTTTGACTCAGCACTTGATCCATTGTTGCAGCTCTTTAACTGTTTTCCATGGTTTTGAAGAAAGTCACTGTCTTTAAAATTCCATTGCTGCCTTTTACTGAGGGGCTTGAAACAACAACTACCCACAAAGCTGATCCACACTGTGGTGATCAGCAATCAAATCACATCACATCCTCCTGGAGTCTGGAGGACTAGATATTTATGTACCATCCTCCCACCAGCAAGCTGCACCAGGAGCCTGAACTGCAGTCCCCACTGCCACGTGCCTTGAGGCTGGGGGAAGGGGGACGGTAGCCTCCTCAGGGAGGGTGGAACAAAAGTATTTATAGCAATTTACCAGCCTTTTCCTCCCGCTCCTCCCTGGTTGCTGCACAGTGTTCCACTAGACTCCAGAGTTTCAAAATAGTTGATTCAGACAGTTCCTGCCAGTTAACTACTTTTTTTTGAAGGAGGGGCTGATTTCCTAGTCTTCTGTCTTCCCATAATCCCCTCTGTATCTGATTTTAAATGTATTTGTTTGACTTTGATTTTCTTAAGGCAGTGTTAGTTTAACTCTTCAAGCATGTGAGTACTTTTAGCTGTCTAATCAGATTGAGATTTTTTTTTTCAGTCTGTATAAGTTTATTGAGATTTTTATTAAGCAAATGAAGAATTAAGGAAAAGAACTGAAAGTCCCAGAGTTTCATGTGCTTATCGCTCTTCATATGTATCCCAGCATGTACTCTATGGTATGTAAAATCATCTGCTGTCCTGAGACCCCCTGATGATAGATCCATATGTGCCTGCATGCCTCCTGCAAGTGTAACAGGACCCTGTTACAGGCACTGTGGAGGCATCCTGCTTGTATTAATTTATCTCAAACTCAGTGTGGGTCACCTTCTCTTACTTTTTTCCTTTCCCTTCTTTTGTGGGTATGATGTATAATTTAACTCAGAATGATGCATTCACCTTACCCAAATTTCAGACGTTCCATTCTGAAATTCAAGTTTCATGGGTCATTTGGCTCAGAGTTATTGGCTTATTCCCAGACTTGCCATCTCCCTTTTGTTTAGTCTTGCTGACATTTTCATGTTTATTCATGAAAAATATCATGTGAATTTACACTGGCACTGGAAGAAAGTGGCCAGTGTGCCAGCAATAAGTGTCATTTGGAATGTAGAGGGATTTAGAGCCATTATAAAGTGTCTCATTGTGAGTAATGTTTCAAAGTCATAAATCTTACTTTTTCAAATGCCGTTCTTTAATTGCAGTTGCTATTTTTTTCTTTATCACTAGCAAAAAGCTTTTGATGATTCTTCTTAATATTTTTAAGAAGGTTTAAATCATGTTTTAAAGTACATTTTTTTCCTCAGTTACTGGTTTTTTTGAAATCTTAGGGTCTTTGTTTTTTGTTTTTTTTTAAATTCAAATTTTCAGTTGGAAATTCAGAATTCCTTAGATGTGTGTGTTTATCAAAGTTACATGATATTTTATATTTATATAACTTTTTCCCATTATAAATAAAAATTGTTCAAAGTTTCAAGATAACTTATTCCATTCTTGGCCATTTTAAAACTTTCTGTTTAAGTCTTACCTAACATTTCCCAAGTAGTAGTAGTGGTCTAGCTATTGCACCTTTTGATCCTTCAGAACACATCATTCCTGCTCTGTAAACTTCGTTCATTAATATATTTAATTTGGGTAGTTTATTTCATGCTAGTTTTTTTTTTTAAAGATTTATTTATTTTATTTATTTATCCCCCCCTTGCTGCTTATGTTGCTGTGTCCATTCGCTGGGTGTCTTCTCTGTGTCTGCTTATCTCCCCCTTGCTGTGAGGTCTTGACGCATCAGCCCACGGCGCCGCACGAGCCGGCCTGCCCTCACAAGGAGGCCCTGGGAAGC